>PITA01002326.1:40032-164831 GCA_004023965.1 Spilogale gracilis
GACTGGTGTAAGGTGGTATCTCAGTGTGGTTTTGATTTGAATTTCCCTGATAGCTAGTGACGCTGAACATTTTTTCATGTGTCTGTTAGCCATTTGTATATCTTCTATGGAGAAGTGCCTCTTCATGTCTCTTGCCCATTTTTTGATGTGTTCATCTTCTTTTTGGATGTTGAGTTTGAGTAGTTCTTTATAGATCTTAGATACCAGCCCTTTGTTTGTAGTGTTATTTGCAAATATCTTCTCCCATTCTGTGGGTTGCCTCTTTGTTTTGTTGACTGTTTCCTTTGCTGTACAGAAGCTTTTTGTACAACATTTTTTTGATATGTGTATTTTCCTCCAAGAAATATGAGCCAATTTTTTATTTTATTAGGTAAAGATAAATTTAGATTTTATCCGAAATTTACTAATAAACCTGAATTACAGTTTACCCACTATATTAGCAGTCTTCAACTTTGGAATTTTTACTATATTTGATAAAAATATTTTTAACCTAGTGGAGTTTCTCCCTCCTTTACCTGATTTTTCAAATCATAGAACTACTGCTAGTTAGCAAACATCTGTTAAATCTCCCTAAATTCAAGAAAAGATCATTGAATTTAATCTACCATTTGGATGAAATCCTTGAAAAACTTGGGCATTGGTTATAGCAAAGTAAAAGAAACCAGAACTTCTCCTACTTTCCCTAATGGAACTGTTTTAAGAATTTGTTTAGAACAGATATGGCCAACTCAAATGCACAAAAATGAGTGAAATATGTAGAGTATAACATAATCCAGAATAGTGGGGACTGATATGAACTGGAGAATATGTGATTCATATAAAGGAACTCAAATCAACATTTGTAAAAATACCATGTGGCCGAGTAGAATGCATCACACCAAATTCAACTAAATGTTGCTAATGGTTTGTAACCACTGATTTAGATAACAGGATGAAATGTTTTTCTTTATTTTAGTTTCTGGGGGCTAAATGTGGAGGTAGTGGGTGAGTTTCTAAATCACGATAAATAAATTAGTATATTTTTATTTTATATTTTTAAATGTAGCAATCTAGGATTTTTTTATTTAGTATATTTTTTATTTTAGAAGCCCATATTATAAAAGTTGTATTTATAGTGTTTATAGAAATAAGACATTTGAGAGGTGCCTGGGTGGCTCAGTTGGTTAAGTGTCTGCCTTCAGCTCAAGTCCTGATCCCAGGGTCCTGAGATCAAGTCCCACATCAGGCTCCCTGCTCAGTGGAGAGCCTGCTTCTCCCTCTCTCTCTGCTGGCTGCTCTGCCTACTTGTGTTCTCTCTGTCAAATAAATACAGAAAATCTTAAAAAAGAAAGAAAGAAAGAAAGAAAGAAAGAAAGAAAGAAAGAAAGAAAGAAGGAAGGAAGGAGAGGAAGAAAGAAGGAGAGGAAAGAAAGAAAAGAAAAGAAAAAGAAGACATTTGATAGAAGTGTAGGTGTGCTTGAATGCATAAGCCAATGTTTCTCTCAAAATATAGTTCATACGCAGCTTTTTTCAGAATAAATTGGGGGAGGGGGTACAATTTCAAATCTTAGAGGCATACCTCAAAGATACTATAGGTTCAGTTCCAGACCACAGCAATAAAGCAAATATTGCAACAAAGTGAATTAAATAAAATTTTTTTGGTCTCCCAGTCCATAGAAAAGTTGTTTGCACAATACTGTAGTTTCTTAGGTGTGCAGTAGCATTAAGTCTTTTAAAAAATTCGTACCTTAATTAAAAATGCTTTAATTCTAAAACACCATTATCTAAACTTTCAGCAAGTCATAATCACTGATCACATATCACCATAACAAATATAATAATATACTGTATCAAAAGCTTGAAATATTGTGAGAATTACCAAAATGTGACACAGAGACAAAGTGAGCAGATGCTGTTGGAAAAATGGTGCCAATAGACTTAGGCCACATAGGTTTACCACAGACCTTCAAATTGTAAAAAGCACAATATCTGCAAAATGCAATAAAACAAAGCCGAGTACAGAGAGGTCCCTGTATAAAGCTATAGTAATCGAAACTTTGTGCCAGTGGTATAGGTAGACATGCACAGATTAATGGATTGGAATTGAAGTTCAGAAATATACATTTGTGAGCAATTGACTCGACAAGGGCGCCAAGACAGTTCAATAAGGAAAGAATATTCTTTCCAACAAAGTTGCTGGGATAACAGGATGTTAACATATAAAAAAATGAGGCTGTGTCCTACTTCATACTGTATTATAAGAACTCAAAATGGAGTTAGGTCTAACTGTAAGAGCTAAAACTATAAAACTCTTAGTAGAAAATCTAGCTATAGGGCGCCTGGGTGGCTGGGTTGGTTAAGCGACTGCCTTCAGCTTAGGTCATGATCCCAGAGACCCGGGATTGAGTCCAACATCGGGCTCCCTGCTCGGCAGGAGGCCTGCTTCTCCCTCTCTCACTCCCCCTGCTTGTGTTCCCTCTCTGGCTGTGTTTCTCTCTGTCAAATAAATAAATAAATAAATCTTAAAAAAAAAAAAAAGAAAGAAAGAAAATCTAGCTATAAATTGTCATGACCTTCGATTAGGCAGTGATTTCTTACATACACAATTAAAGCACAAGGAACAAAAGCATAAGAGGGATTTCAGAAAAATGAGAAACTTGTATTTCAAAGGGCACAATCAAGAAATAAAATAAATTATTAAAAGTTGCAAAAAAAATAAAACTACAAGAAAAAAGTGAAAAAACCTACAGAATGAGAGAAAGCATTTGCAAATCACATATCTGTTAAGGGTTTTGTATCCGGAATATATAAGGAATTCTCACAACTCAGCAATAAAAAGACAGATAACCCAATTTTAAAAGTGAGCAAAGGATCTGAATAGACATTTTTCCAAAGAAGATATACAAATGGCCAATAAACACATGAAAAAAATGTTTAATATCGTGAGCCATTAGGGAAATGTGAACTAAAACCACAGTGAGATACCACTTTACCCTTATTAAGATGGATATAATGCAAAAGATGGGACAAAAACTAGTGTTGCTGAGAATGTGAAAAATTGGAACTTTCCAATTGCTGGTGACAGTGTAAAATAGTACAGTCACTTTGAAAAGTAGTTTGGAAATTCCTCAAAGTTAAAAATAGAGTTGCCATATGACCCCACAGTTTAGTTCCTATGTATAGACCCAAGGCAACTAAAATCATAGGTTTACCAAGACCCAAGCCAGAGCAAAACAAAACCAAAAAAGTCCTTGTATGTGAATGATCATACCATCATTTGTCATAAGTGAAAAGTGGAAACAATTGGAATGTCTAACAACTGATGAATGGATAGACAAAATATGGTGAATCCATATAATAGAATATTATTTAGCCATAAAAAGGAATGGTGTTCTAATACATGATACAAGATGGGTGAACTGCAAAACCATTATGCAGAGTGAAAGAAACAAGACAAAAAGGCCACATATTGTATTATTCCATTTATATGAAATTACAGGCAAATCCATGGGGATAGAAAGTAGAGGAGTAGTTGCCAGAAGCTGAGGGGGAAGAGAGATTGGGGACTATGCTAATGAGTACAAGGGGATTTTTTGGGGGGTGATTAAATGTTCTGGAATTAGATAGTGGGGATGGTTGTACAGTCTTATGAATATTCTAAAAGCCACTGAATTTTACACTTTCAAAGGGTGAATTTTATGGTATTTGAATTCTATCTTAATTTTAAAAATAAGTTGGTGGAAGAGGGAGGGGAAGATGGCAGCAGAGAGGAAGCCTAGGCTCTCCTCATCCCATGAATATGACTAGGTAAGTGTTACATCATCCTAAATATGCCAGAAATCAATCTGACGACTGGCAGAACAAATTCTGCAGCTAAAGGAAGGGAAGAGGCCACTTCAAAGAAAGTAGGAAGTGCAGAGACACAGCTTGGGAGAAAAATGGATCTTGGCTGCTGCGATGGGGAAGGAGCTGCAGTCACCAGGAAGGGCGAGAGACTAGCACATAGGGGAAAACACAGGGAGGACAATTCCCCACAGCAGTTGCCTGGGAAAACAAGAGGGTCCAAATTTCGTGAGTTCTCACAACCAGCAGGGGCTCGAAGCCAGGAGCTTTAAAGGTCAGTTGAATGTGATGTACGTATATATAATGGAATATTATCTTGTTCTTTGTCTTAATCTTCGTGAAATGAAATATGGATGGAGAGTTAGAAAGTATCATGCTAAATGAAATAAGTCATTCAGAGAAAGACAGACACTATATGATTTCACTCATAATGTGGAATTGAAGAAATAAAACAAATAAGCACGGGGGGGGGCGGGTGGAGAGAGAAACAAACCAAGAAACAGACTTTACTGTAAAGAACCAACTGATGGTCACCAGGGGGTAAGTTAGCGGGGGGATGGGTGAAATAGGTGATGCAGAATATGGAATGCTCGTGATGAGTACCAGGTAATTAATATAAAAACCTAAAAAATAAAAATAAAAATAAACCAATAAATGTTGGCCATTTGACTTGGGGAAAAAAACTTGGCAAGATTGAGAAGTGCTTGTTAAACATGCAAATTCTACAGACCCATCTTAGTCTCCAGATTCTTCGGAGGTATGACCCTAGAAATCTGCATGTTTAACAAATGTTCCCAAGTTTTAAAATTTTTAATTTTAAGAAATGCTGATGTAATAGTTCCATGTACTTACACACTGCAACGTGTTTGGGCAACAGGTTATAGGCTTTTTGGCAGTTATAATCCCCAGTAGAAAGAGTAGCTAAGAGTGATTGGGGGAAGTACTTTCCATTCCGTACGGAAGCTAGTGAATGATACAGGCCTAGTCTTTTTTCTGGAAGATTGAGAAGGCACAAAATGGTACACTTTTTCATATCTTAGAATTCATGACTTTGGCAAATTCTAGGAAGTAAAATAATAGTCCAAGATAATGAATTCAGAGAAACACAAATCTTAAGAGAAATATCCAGCAATGTTTTTGTGGTTGCTGCATTTTTAATGTTGATTCTGGGGGTGAAAACCTTGGTCTGTTGATTTCTTCAGGGCTATTTTGAGCAGATGTCACTGTTGGCCCATCAACAAAGCCAAGTTGACAGAGAACAGACGAGCATTTTAACAGCTAAACTTCCTTGGCACTACTGTCTATACCATATTTGTTTCCCAGCAGTGCTGCAGAAGACCGATTATGATTAAAAATGGGCAGATATTTCATTTCATGAAGATTGAGGCAAAGAACAAGATAAGATGGACCCTTTTTAGAGTTAGCAGTTACCAGGTACGGGGAACAAAGATGAATCTGCCTTGTTCCAATACAGGCTGTTTGGGAGCTTATCAGATTCTTCTTTTTCTAAGGCAGAAAATCATTTATGATTAATAGTATTCTGTACATATATATTAAGCTTAAAAATATCTTTTTTTTCCTTTTAAAATATAGTTATTTTTAGAAAGACAGAGTCAACAATAGTGCAGATGGTACTGGAAAATACCAAAAATAACGTGGCTAATACCTCATGGACAGGGTTTGGGAAACATGTAGCCACCTCAGTCAGTCTCCACAGCCCCCAGTGACCTCTACTCCCCTTTACTTCCTCCCTTACCTCGGGGCCTCCACTGATTGCTCTCTAGAGACTCCAGTTCCTCCTATACCCCAATTATAGCTTTTTCTCTGTACCTCCAATCAAGTCAGTACTGACCAGATCTTGGAGATACGTTTTCTCAAGAAATCTGTGTTGGGGTGTTAATCAGTGTCAAGTGTTCGATTTAAAAAAAAAAAAAAAATTGAGTATATTTGATGCACAATGTTACGTTAATTTCAGGTATACAGCATAGTGATGTAGCATCTTTATGTGTTACGCTCTGCTCAGCACAAGTGCAGCTGCCATCTGCACAAACAGTGCTGTTACATTACCACATTCCCAGGGCTGTGCCTTCTATTCCAAGGACTTTCTCATTTTATAACCGGAAGGCTGTATCTCCTACTCCCCTTCACTCATTTCGCCCATCCCCCATCCCTGTCCTGTCTGACAACCATCAGTTCATTCTCTGTTTTATTAGGTCTAATTCTGCTTTTTGTTTGTTCATTTGTCTTGTTTTTTAGATTCCACATATGATTGAAATCATATGGCATTTGTTTTTCTCCATCTGACTTATTTCACTTAGCATAGCGCCCTCTAGGTCATCCATGTTGTCACAGAGGCATGATCTCATCCTTTTTATGACTGCATAATATCCCTCTGTGTGTGTGTGTGTGTGTGTGTGTGTGTGTGTGTGTGTGTGTGTGTGTGTGTTTCATTATCCATTTATCTATCATTGGACATTTAAGTTGCTTCCATGTCATTGCTATTGTAAATAATGCTGCAGTAAACATAGGAATGCATATATCTTTTTAAATTAGTGTCTAAAGATCGCTTTTAAAAACCTAAAACTTGGGGGGCGCCTGGGTGGCTCAGTTGGTTAAGCGACTACCTTCGACTCAGGTCATGATCCTGGTGACTGGGATCAAGTCCCACATCGGGCTCCCTGCTCGGCGGGAAGCCTACTTCTCCCTCTCTCTCTCCCCCTGCTTGTCTTCCCTCTCTTGCTGTGCTTCTCTCTGTCAAATAAATAAGTAAAATCTTAAACAACAACAACAACAAAAAAAACCCCAAAACCTAAAACTTAAGGGCCCCCGGCTGGCTCAGGTGGAGGAGTTATGTGACTCTTGATCTCAGGTAAGTTTGAGCCCCATGATGGGTTTAGAGATTTCTTAAAAGTAAAACCTTTTAAAAGATACAAAACTTCTTTTCTCAAAGGATCAAAGCTTTTTAAAGCTCAGATTCACAAATACCCTTTTTTCATAAAAGAGAAGTGTGACTTTGATAATAAATTCTTTATGGTTGATAGACACTCTTACTTTGACTAAGCCTATTTCTTTCTTTGGCAATAAAAATAGATGATCATGCTTAAATATTCTACACTTAAGTGAATGGTTGATTATAATGATTTTGTTCTATGTAAAGCCCCATAGTATACTTTAGGACAAATACTTTGTTTTTTGGGGGTGTAGGAACACGAATGTGATTAGCTTTTCCACTTCTTTTTATGTCATGCCATTTAACAAATGGCTAACAGATTGTGCCTCAACCTGAAGGAGAAGGGGGTTTTGTTAAGTATTTCTTCCAAAATATGGAGCTTCAGATGCTTGCTTATGCTCACTGTGTACCAACTGACCCAGGCTGAGCCCTAAGCCAACCAACATTTATTGTGTTTTATTTTAGACTAGTTCCAGTACTTGATGATAGAGACAAGGCACAGATTTTTTTTCAAAGGACACAGGTTGGGGTGATCAGATACAAATTGATACCAAGACTCTTATGTTCTGTTGATACATGGAATTTGCCATTTTTGTAAATCAAAAATATTGAATATTGGCAATTTCCTATGGTTCAACCTTATATTATACTCAGAATAGTGATATTTAGGAGAGATCCATTCATAAGAATAAGTAACACCTGATCCAAACTGGGGAAGGCGCACTGTCCAAAGTAGTACTCACTATATGGTAGATGAGTGAAGACCTCTATGATATCTTTTTTTTAAAGGTTTATTTATTTTAGAGAAACAGCATGTGTGCTTGAGCAGAGGGAGGAGCAGAGGAAGAGGGAGACAGAGAATCCTCAAGCAGACTCTCCACTGAGTGGGGAGACCCACATGGAGCTCGATCTCAGCACCCTGAGATCTTGACCTGAGCCAAAATCAAGAGTCTATTCTTAACTGACTGAGCCCCCGGGTGCCCCTGTCTGTGATGTCTTTTGACACATTCAGTGGGTGTCTGTTATGTGTTTAACTGTCTCCCAAACTCGGCCCTTCTATAAAATAGCATATCATATATTAAAATTTCACTTTTGAGGGGCACTGGAGTGGCACAGGTGGTTAAACATCAGACTCTTGGTTTCAGCTCAGGTTGTGATCTCAGAGTTGTGCGATCAAGCACCTTGTGGGGTTCTGTGCTCAGTGCAAAGTCTGCTTAAGGTTCTCACTCTCTCTCTTGTCCCTCCCCCCGCATACTCTCCCTCTCTCTCTCTCTCTCTCTCTCTCTCTCTATATATATATATATATATGTATATATATATATATCTTCCTTTGAAATAAGTAAAATATCATTATGTTCCACTGTAGATCAGAACTATTTTAATATAAATATTGTTTTCAAATGTTCAAGTAAAACTGTTTATCTAAAAAAAATTCTTGTCCTGGGGAATATGACATAATGCAATGACTGTTGACCTGCTCACACATAGCTCTCCGTACCTCGGCTCTGGCCGTGGCCCTGCTCACACGTACCTCTCTCTACCTTGACTCTGGCCGTAACCCTGCTCACACGTACCTCTCCGTACCTCAGCTCTGGCCATGGCCCTGCTCACACGTAGCTCTCCGTACCTCGGCTCTGGCCGTGGCCCTGCTCACATGTACCTCTCTCTACCTTGACTCTGGCCGTGGCCCTGCTCACACGTACCTCTCTCTACCTTGGCTCTGGCCGTGGCCCTGCTCACACGTAGCTCTCCATACCTCAGCTCTGGCCGTGGCCCTGCTCACACGTAGCTCTCCGTACCTCAGCTCTGGCCGTGGCCCTGCTCACACGTAGCTCTCTCTACCTCGGCTTTGGCATACTGTAATTTGGAAAACACAGTCACATAATGGGAAGCTGCTGCAAGTTTAAATCAGGGTAACAGCATGGTATAATAGATGTTTTAGGAAGGTAATTCTGGAAGAGCCAAACTTGTTGTGTAATATCAATTGACATATATTTAATGAGAAACATTTAAAATAGCTGCTAATGTCCTGGATTGTGGCTTCCGCATCTGTCCTCTTGCACATGTGCCTTTATCTCTTGCAGTAAGTATACATTTAAAAGTATGTGGTATGATGCCAAATTGTCTAACAGCTTTACATTTTTGTAGAATTATGGGGGAGGGAACACATTATACAGTGTATGTAAAATTTTTAGATTCGATTTTCTTTTATAGCCTTTTCTTTGAAGTGGTTTCTTATACTTGGGGAAGAATTTATAGAACACATTAGTTAATGCGTTGCATTGTAGGCAGGATAACTAGATTTTTAAAGGTCAGGTTATTAAATGTTTATGTGGGATTCTGAAAGGACTCCTAAGTAATTTATTTTCAAAGTCATTGAAAAGCAGTGAAAAGTAGGTGATGACTGTCTACTTTCAGATACGAATATGAGACAGACTAGTACATATAACTGTTAGGATTCCAGGAAAGCCAAAAATGGAGCATAATATGCTTCCGACTTATTCCAAAGTGAGTTTGTCTTTTGTGTCTAGAAAAATAATAACTAATAACTCATCAATTCAACATCTAGGAAACCAACAGTACCCACTGAAAGGAATGTCTTACTCATTCATCCAATCACTCGTTTATTTAGTAAATATCGAATACGTAATACATTCTAACAATGAGCCAGATCGAAAAGGTCTTATGATTAATTGAATAGGCATTGTCTTTGTATCCATGGAACTAGTAGGCTGATGGGCAGACAGATAATAAATAAATCCAAAAGCATGATTTTACATTATAATGCTATGAAGGGAAAGGTCAAGCTGCCTCAAGATTTTGTAATAAGTAAACGTGTTTTAGATTAAGGTTTCAAGAATGGTCTGAGTAAGTGACATTTAGAGCTGAGATCTGAGAGAAGAGTAGGAGAATTCCCATTTAAGGCAGGTGGGGGGGAGTAGTGCATGTGTAAGACTTTGGGTGGGAGGAACTAAAAGAAAGCCAAAACTTCTAGAACACAGAGAACAGTTGGCCAAGAAGTAGGTGGACCCAAATAATACCAGGGCTTGGCAACCATATTGAGAAGGACATGGGATTTCATTCCAAGTGATGCAAGAAGCTACTAATGATCTTTAAGTATGGAATTGCGTGGTTTGATTTAAATGTTTGAGAGATGATTATGGCTATTGTAAATGCATCAAAGGAGGATAAGGAAATCAGGAAGACCAGTTAGGGACTCCTGCCCATAGAAAAGCTGATGGTAGCTAGTTGAAAGTAAGAGGATCAAGGATGATAGATGAAGTCATATTTCAGAATACAGGCCACAGTCGTTAAGCACCGAGGGGAGCTCTTTGAAGGATTTTGAGAGCTCAATGAGAAAAGATGAGAGTAGAGTAGGATTGAATTAGAAAAGAGTGCCTACCTAGGGCAAAAAAAAAAAAACATTTTGTTAAGTGGATTTTATTTTTTCCTTTATTTTATTACACAAATGAACTTGTGTAACTAAAGGTCAAAGCTGACTATAAGTGAAACTTATAGTTTAATAATATGTAATAATGTATAAATAAATAAATACACATACACATACATACATACATACAGTAAAATAATAAGAAGTATTACTGCAGGATGCCTGGGTGGCTCAGTTGTTGAATGCCTGCTCAGATCTTGATCCCAGCACCCTGGGATGGAGCCCCCCCCCGCCCCCCCGCTGAGCAGGAAGCCTGCTTCTCCTCCCACTCCCCCTGCTTGTGTTCCCTCTCTAGCTGTGTCCCTCTCTGTCAAATAAATAAAATCTTTAAAAAAAATTATAGCTATAATTTACCTAGAAAAAATACCTGACTGGGACAGTGGAAAACATTGCCATCTTTTGAAAGTACTACATACAGAGTTTAAAGGTTGAGAAAGAGAAATATATTGCAGGAAAATTTTTGAAGAGTTTTTTTCTTCTTCTCCTTTTCCTTCTCCTCCCACTCCTTCCCCATTCTCCTCCCCTGCCTCCCTCTCCCTGTCTTTCCCCCTCCCCCTCCTCTTCCTCACAATTCTTCTTCTTCCATGATCTCTTCTCCCCCACAAGCTTCCTGTTTGGAGAAAGAGATTAGTGGAATTTAGATTTATACATTAGAAACATCAATAAGATATATCCTTTTATATCACTTTTTTTTTTTTAATTTCTGTCTTTAACCTTTCATTTTCCTTCTGTAACTTTTATGGAAATTGTGTCTGTGGAATCTCTTCTCTCTGGGTAGAAAGCTAGCCCAGGTGCTTAATGTTTCCAAGAATGCAACAGCTTCCAAAGTCCTGTTTGTATGCTTGCGGGCTTGCCTTGTCAGAGAAAGGAAAGGTTCACGGAGACTACCAGGGTTTTCGCTGTAGCCTTGCCTGCTCCCTCTGACTGTATTCTGGGACAGTGCCTGGGAGAGTGTGGTGTCAGAGAACAGAATTGTGATGTTGCTTGGTGGTAAAACATTTAATTCTGCTTAAGCTGAAGTTGACAGTACCACATATTATCATTACTCATTCAAATCAGTTTCAAAAATATAATTATTTTATGGTCCTTAATTTGTATATTGACTTTTATTTAACAGTTCGGCACTTTGGATTTCCCCTTTGAATTTTCTTCTTCCAGAAATCTTTCCTGGGTTGGAGTTTTCGTGTTAAGAGTTATACTAAGATAATAGAGGTTGGGGCTCCTGGGTGGCTCAGTCGTTAAGCGTCGGCTCAGGTCATGGTCCGGGAGTCCGGGGATCCAGCCCCGCCTCAGGCTCTCTGCTCGGATGGAAGCCTGCGTCTCCCTTTCTCACTCCCCCTGCTTTCTGTTCCCTCTCTAGCTGTGTTTCTCTGTGTCACATAAATAAATAAAATCTTTAAATTAATTTAAAAATTAATAGAAGTTACTAACTCAGTTAATAAGCTTTGTTTATAAATTTATTTGCAGCAGACTTATAAATTAAGATAACTTTCTTTTATTTCCTGTTTTTGGTCAGCAAAGCTGGATCAAAAGTAGCTTCTGCATCTTAAATTATCTGTCGCTATTAGAAAGCCAATTAGAAATTTTGAGTCATTTTCGAAAAGATGTCGATTTTGACAACTTCATCTTTGATTTTTTTTTTTATCATTCTTTCACTGATGAGTGGCGCCATCTGCTGTTTGTGGGAAGTAGAATATATTTTCAACCGCTAGGCAGAATAGATCTGTAATGTGAAAAATGCAAAAATAGATCAAATGGAAAAATGCAAAAGTGTGGCCTGTTCGAGGCATACCTGGTCTTTGTTTATTTGCTTATTTTTTAATGTAAAATCATTTTTAAAACCTGCCTTTTCTTTAGTATTTGCATGAATCACAAGATTTTTACTCATTTTATCCTTGGCTTTTTGCTCATATATTTTTACCTTTTTTCTTAGAGTAACTCAATTTTCAGGCCTGAGTAAGTAACCAATAAATATTTGCTGGTCATTTGAGTCTCACTTGGTCTTTTATGACTACCCAGGGCATCTTTTGTGAAATCCCTCCCCTGGTCGTTGGTATAGAAGCAGCAGAGGGTTTGGAATGAGAAAGACTTGGCTTCCTGGCCAGGCCCTGCCACTTACAGGTTGCCCAGGCTCAGCAAATCATTTCACTTCTTAGCACCTCTCTTTCCTCCTCTGTAAAAAGAAGATAATCATATCCGTTTTTTAGGGTTGCTGTGAGGATTAAATGAGACTACGCTTGTCATGTGCCTGGTACAGTCCTTTCCTTTCATTAAAATAATGTCATGTTCAGGTTCAAGTGAGTTTCCTTTTTACCTTATTTCAAAGACACCTTTGTCAGGAGTCAGATTTTATTATTATATAATCGTAAACTCTTTGAACTGGAAGGAACCTTAGCAAGTGGGTCTCAGATTTTAATATGCTTTGGAATCACTTGGAGAACCTGCTTAAATGGCAGTTCAGATTCCAGTTCATGGTTCTGAGATGGAGAACCTGAGAGTTTGCACATCTAACTCGCTCTTAGGTGATGCCAACACAACCCCCACAAAGCACACATTCTGTAGCAATAACAGCGGCGGTGACAACAGCCAGCTGAGAGTCTGGTTTTCCTTTTCACACAGTTAATTTCACGGACCAATCATCTGAACCGCATTCCGTTTTAGAGGGGGAAAAGAAATCCAGAGTCTCCGACCAAAAGACATTACAGAGTAATTTCTTATTCTTTACTGGCAGTGGTAACATTGTTTAGTGAATTATATTCAAGAGTCCATCATTTATTGCACAAGCTCTGTAACCTTCATACATTGTAACCTTGACATACTTAACTAGAACCAATTCCAAATTCAACTACAACTTTTATTTCTGTGATTTGTTACCCATCGATTTCCCTTTATATTGTCTTTAAGTTTTTCCAGCATTAAAAAAGGAAAAGCTAAACAAATTAGTTCCTATAACTCAATGTAAATTTTAGAGCAATTACTTGACTCAAATAACACTTTTTTTGGTGCATTCCCTATGCAGTGCTTTTCTCTTTGTGTTTGGATTTCTTCCTATACTGGTTGATTGTGTTTAAACCTTAAATATTCACGTTTCCAGTGTACTAGTGTGGGTTCACCAGGAGGTAGTGTCTGTCCACATACTCTTGGAGAAGGAATGCTTTTGATTTTTAGGGGTCTCCTGGCCCAGTCACTCAGTTTCAGAGTCCTAAAGGAAATTAAAACAGGGGACATATGAATTTGATTACAAAAGTCAAAATTATGGCCTAAAGAAAAATTTAATGGACAGAACCCCTTTTCCAAATTCAATCTTAAGTGAAAGAACAACACTGCCCTTCCTGCCTACCTTCGCTGAGGTAGCCCCAAGGACGTCCTTCTGTTACCTAGCGTAGCTCACTATCCTCAGAAGTATTGCAGTGAGACTATTAAAAGGTCATGAGAGCCACTAGGAATTATATCGACAGGTTCCTCTGTCACTGTTTGCAGACACTTAGACATCCCTCTAAAATGAATCTTTGTCTTGTTGTTTAAGATGTCTAGAAAAGGAATTTCTACTTCAGTAACTCTTTCAGGATTTTTTTTTTTTTTTAAGATTTTACTTGTTTATTTGTCAGAGAGCAGAAGCACAGAGAGCTACAGGCAGAGCAGGCTGAGCAGGCAGAGGGAGAAGCAGTCTCCCAGGGAGCCCAATGTGGGACTCGATCCCAGGACCCTGGGATCATGACCTGAGCTGAAGGCAGACACTTAACTGGCTGATCCACCCAGGAGTCCCACTTTTTCAGGATTTTTAATTCTCCAGATTTCTCAACATTTGTGAAAAGTAGATGAGAATGCTTTTTGATAAATATTTTTTCCAATCCAGAAAACAAAGCAAAACAAAACAAAAACTGGTATACTCTAGATCTTCAACTTGAGAATTTTCTTTTCCATACTACTCCTGGCCATCCATCTTTACTTGTGGTCGTAAGCTCACCCTCATTTAAGTTTCTAAGATTCCTGGAAACTCCTCTGGTATCAGAAAGGCTGGGTTCTATATGCATATTCTGTAAACAAGGCTGGGTTTCTAGACTGTCATGGGGATGTCATTATTTCCTTGTTATACCTTGTGGTGAACTAGAACTTAGAGGTAGCCATGTCTCTGTGAATCTGTCCAGTCCATTCTTAATTTGAAAACAAAATCATAAAAAATTATGGATTGTTACACTTGGAAAGTGCCATACAGGGAGTTCAGCCCAATAGCCCTTATTTAAAAGAAGAGGACTGGGGTGCCTGGCTGGCTCAGTTGGAAGAGCATGCCACTCTTGATTTTGGGATTGTGAGGTGGAGCTCCACATTGGGTGTTGAGATTACTTAAATAAATAAATACTTAAGATAAAAGAAGAGGACTTGTGTAAGTAAGGCAAGAAAGGTTGTTAGACCGTGGCTCATCTAAAGCCCAGAGCAGGAGTGGGGCAGTTTAGGTTGAAGGCTTAAATTTAATACCCTGAAGATAAGGTAATTCTTCAGCATACTATCTAGTTTTATTTTGTATTAGGAGATTTATGAAGACCTCAAAAAGAGTTTATAGGGGAACAACAAAAGAATTTGTAATTAGTAAAAAAAGGATAGATTAAAAAAATGAAGACTATTTAAGCTTGGAAAGGGTACCTTCAAAAGTATCTTCGATGACATGGAAAAATTGTGACCAGGTGTTCCCCATTTCCTTTGAGGGCAGAACAAAAGGAAGTAAATTTATACTATAGCCAAAGGAACAGCAGTTAGATGTAAGGCAGATCCACACAAGGAAGCCAGTAAACATTGGAACAGGAGGGATATCTGGCTTCCTGGTTATCTTCCTCAGATTCTCTGGTTATTATCAGTGTCTGTTTCCTGTGGGGGGGAATTGGAGTGGATGCACCTCCGGAGAGCCTGTCTAGCTGAGGGATCTGCACAATTCTGTCCCCTGTGACTAGTAGACAGGCAAGGTGCCCCGGCGTCACAAACTTCCTACATTGTCTGCACAACTAAGCTTTGTTTTATTGAAGTAACTTTTCTAGGATTAAGGAACAAATGCCAAAGACTAAATTAGTCAGCTTCCATCATTTTCTAGAAGCAGAAACTGTAAACACCTCTTCTCTATCAGCTTTTAAGGGTTATTAATCCTCTGGCCTTTTTCCCCTAAAGTACCAGCTACTTCCATCTTCTAGTGACAAGTTTTTCCTTGTCTTTGATATGACCAGTTCGATTAGGAGAAAGAGAGTTTTTTTCGAGAAGTTATAGAAGAAATATATAGGTCAGCTTTTATCAAAATATGTAGCAAATTTCTTGAGATCTTGGAGAACTGAAGTTCCTTATAAAAATTCTAGGAAGTTCAGTTTTGAGGACTTTACCATAATAATGGGCTCAGACAGAGTGCTTATCTGAACGTCTATCATTGTTCGTAAGTACTTTGCATATACTAAGTTAATCCTCACAACAACCTGGTGAGGTAGGTGCTGTTTATGAGGAGACTAAGGCAGAGAGAGTTTAAGTAATTGCTCTGAGTCATACAGTTAGTAGGACATGAAAGGTCAATTGAGACCCGGGAAAGCTGCCTCGAGTCTGTCCCATAACCCTCCCCCAACCACATACGCCCTCCACTGTTTCTCTGTATTTTTGCTGCCCGAGGATCTCTAGAACTGATGATAGTGTGGACTAAGATGCAGAGGGTTCCAAGGGTCAAAGAAAGCCTCCTCCAGTCCCGTCCTTCCTCACACAGGCTTTCCGTCTCAGCTTCCCCAGGTAACCTGCCTTCCGGAGTGCACCGCGCTTCCTCTCTGCTCTCTGCCTTTACAAATGTCTGAGCGTTCGCTTGCATTGCTTTCCTCTCAGCACTTTAACGTGACCGTTTTGTGTTTATTCTTCAAAATTTTGTTCAAGCATCCACTGCTTTGTGAAGCCTTTCCCAGTTTACCCAAGAGGGACTAATCTTTCTACTTTGGGGCTCCCCCCTTTGCCATGTACATACCTCTTTGGTTGCATTTTCATTCATTTGACAACTATTTAGCACTACTGTGTGCCAAACACTGTTCTAGATAGTGGGGAAGTTAGTCCAGGTTTCTGACCTCATGAAGCTATTTAGTTAAAAGAAAAAAGAAAACAAGAATGAGCAAAGAAATGATTTGATCTAATGTGTCTTTGAAAAGAGTCGCACTGGGTGCAGTGTGGGGAATAGACTGTGGAGGTCTAAGACGTAGGAGTAGGAAGACCAGGACACTACTGTATTAAGCCAGGTCAACAAGTGATGGTGGCTTGAGCTATAGAAATGATAAGAAATTATTGGGTTTCAGATATATTTTGCAAGTATATCCCACAAGATTTCTGCTGGTGGATTGGTTGTAGATTGTGAGAGAGAGGATACCTCTAAGGCTTGTTGCTTAAGCAACTAGAAGAATGAAGTTGCTGTGTTAACCAAGGTTAAGATTGGAGGAAAATAAAGCATTCAGATTTAGACATGGCTGAGATTCTTGGGTGGACATCTGACCTTGAACTAGTGGGATATATGAGTCTGGAGTTCAAAAGAGATAGTGAGGCTAAAGATGTTGATTTGGGAGTGATCAACATATAGCACATATTTAAAGTCCTGGGACTTGATGGGGTCGCCTGGAAGGCAAGAGTTTAGAGGAGGATCAAATGCTGTGGCACCCAACATTAGACACAGTGTGGAGAGTCCTGCAGAGGCGGCCTTTGAAGTAGTGGCCAGTCAGGTAGGAGAAACTTTTCATGTGTTTACAGCATGTAATGCTCAAGGCCAGGACTGTGGTTTATCTTTGCATCTCATAGTACAGGTGTTGGCCTTCAGTTGTAAACATTAGTGTATTGAAAGAAGCAGTAGCTCCTTCCGGACCGCAACTTAGACAAAGGTAAGAATTCAGAACCAGAATTCAATTAAGAGACAAAAACTTGGTCTTAGGAGAAAGTCAGATGTCATTAAATAACCAAGTACCATAAAATGAATGTAGCAATAATCTTAACAGAAGACATGTAGACAGAGAATGATCATAATATAAGTGGTCATTAGTAAATCTCCATGGAGGGGCATGGGAGTCAGGAGACCCTTAATCACAAAAAGTTTCAGGAGGTGATTACCTCAAGTTGAACTTCTTTCCTGGTCATTTCACCATTTGAAGGAAGGAAATGGGCTCCCTGATGCAAGGAACATGGGAAATTAAGCCCCAATTAGAGATACACGAAACCTTCAGGAAATAATCACAAAAACATTTTACCAGTAACTTTCACCTCCAAAACTGCAACGGAATGAGTTGCAGGGACAGAAGTAGAATGGCAACAGATAGAATGGTGACTCTGGAATAAGAAAATGAAATATAAACTTATTCTCTGTAGCAGGCTCTTCTTAGCTTGATCTATACCAGTATTTCTAACTTTTTCTTCTTTGGCTTCTCTTAACTCTTTAAACAAAGCATGAAAGCCAGTGGTTCCTAAAGCCAGCTTATTATCAGAATTTGTGGAGTAGGGTGGAGGGTGCTAAAGTACATAAAAGATATTTATGCCCATCCTGAACTTGCTGAATTAGAATCTTCCAGAATAGGACCCTGGAAGTGAGCTTTTAACAAACCCCCTCTGTTATTCTTTTTTTTTTTTTTTTTTAAAGATTTTATTTATTTGACAGAGAGAAACACAGCCAGAGAGGGAACACAAGCAGGGGGAGCGAGAGAGGGAGAAGCAGGCTTCCCGCCGAGCAGGGAGCCTGATGTGGGACTCCATCCCGGGTCTCCGGGATCATGACCTGAGCCGAAGGCAGTTGCTTAACCAAGGCGCCCCATCCCTCTGTTATTCTTAACAGAGGTTGAGACATTTACCTAAGCCAGTCAGTGGCAGAAATAGAACTGTGGTATAGATATTTTAACCCAGCTCTGAAACTTTTTGGTTTATATTATTAATGAATTTCTATGGTGAATTTCCAGATTGTGTAATAGTAGGCCTAAGTTACTATGTTTAAATAGGAATGAATTTCACAGGGCTTCTAGAGTTTTTCCTTGTAATTATAGAATGTTTGCAGCAACTACTATATTCTTGCTGCTACAGTGTCCTATTCTAATTAGGTCTCTTTGCTTTGTTAAAGATCTCACTTTTAACTTGGGTTTTTTGTTTTGTCATTTAATAGATCTCAGACCAAATTAGCTGAACTAATTCTTCTATCTTTTCTTAAGTGAAGATATCTTCTCATTATGGGAGTTAGAATTGTGATTTCCAGTATAATTTCTTTTTTAAAAAATATTTTATTTATTTGTCAGAGAGAGAGAGCACACAAACAGGGGGAGCAGCCGGCAGAGGGAGAAACAGGCTCCCCACAGGGCAAGGAGCCTGATGCGGGACTTTATCCCAGGACCCTGGGATCATGACCCGAGCTGAACACAGACGCTTAACTGACTGAGCCACCCAGGCATAATTTTTCTTGATGTGTGGCCAGGATTTCTTGGAAAAGAACTTTCATTAATGAGTGGTTTAATTATCTGCCTGCTTTAAGTGGATACCTTTCTCTTGGTCAGCACCTAATAAAGGAACAAACACTCCTATCCGTTTTACAGCTTAACATAATTTTGAGTGAGCTGAATTACATTCTAAAGCAGTCAAATGACTAAATATGAATTTATGTACCTGAAGTCCTGGGCATTTTGTTCCATGATAGCTCATTGATAACACTAGATGGTTTACTACATAAATAATAGTACTTCATTGAAAATAGACTGGAGGGGTACCTGGGTGGCTCAGTCAGTTGAACCTCAGACTCTTGATTTCCCTTCATGTCATGATCTCAGGGTTATGAGATGGGGCTCCTCGCTCAGCAAGGTCTGCTTGGGATTCTCTTTCGCTAGCTCTCTCACTGTCTTTCTCTCCCCCTCTGTCCCCCTGCTCCTCCCCCCATTTGCACGTGCACAAATACACACTTCTGTGTCTCTCTCACTAAAATAAATAAATAAAATCTTTTTTTAAAAAAAAGAATAGACTAGAAACTCATTTACTTTTTGCTTTCAAAAAAGTAGACAATTGTGGTGACTCCCTGGTCAGAGTTGTAGATTTTACATATCCCTGATATGTGAATGGAAAACTGTAAGTAAGAAAAGTATATTTAAAAAAAAAAAAAGAAAAGTATATTTTAAATTATTGTGATTGCTGTGCAGAAATGCCTGTGTAGACACATCATAAAGCTATAGAAAATAGGACTTTTTTCAATTTACAACTGTTTTTAGTATTCAAGGAAAATTAATTGCTCACCAGAATATTTCATTACTCTTAAAAATTTGTCATTTCTTTTTTATAAATGTTTTTTGTTTAAGGATTGAATTTTCAGACTGCAGTTAAAAATTATTACTACTCTGAAAGCATGTATACTATTGTTGCTTCTCATAAGGAATGTGATTTCTGGTCAAGCAAGCAATATGTATTTATGTTAGAATTTGAGGACACATTTGTTTGTTTGTTTTTAATAATTTATTTTATTTTTTCAGTGTTCCAAGACTCATTGTTAATGCCCCACACCCAGAGGACACATTTGTAATTGATGAGCAAATACTGATTTTCAGTGGAATTATTTAAGGAAATAATATTGATAGCTTGTTTTCTCTGAAATCTTTTATGACCAGTTTCATAAAATTAATCTGCTAACTTGAAATTCTGTTGCTTAGCTTTCATTATATGCTGTTCTTTTCTCTTTATTAATCTGCCAAATTTTATCCCTTTCGATTCCTTCCATTTTTATAAAGCTTAACTCATTTCCTTGTATTTCCTGTAGATTTTTAAATAGCCAGTTATAGTTTCCTTTCAAAATAGAATACCAATTGTATACAAATATATGCACATATACGTACAGACATAAATCCCTAAAGACATTGGTGAAATTTGGTACAAGTAACATATTTTCAACAGCTTTCTACTCTTTTTTTTTTTTTTTTGATTCCAGATGATCTGATGGGGGATATAGACCAGCCTGCAGTGCTTCCCAGCTTTCATGCTTTAGTCATCATTTGATCTGATTGCATCATTATGTATTCATTTTTGAATTCATAAATACAATATGGTATTTCAGGTACTCACTAAAATTTTATGCATAACTCACATAAAATATGAATCATTGATTTACTACTGTAGGGAAACATTATGATTATCTTTTCTTGGTGGATTATTACCTATATGAATACACTTGAAAGGGGTATCCATTAGAGAATTGAATGTGGTCTACTTTTCTCTTTTTAAATAATGTATGCTCAGCATTAAATGATTCCAGAGAGATTATTTAACATGTTCATTTTTCTGACCACAATTTCTAAAAAGATGCAACTGAGCACAATATCAGTCTTATTTCTTAAAAATATATTAGTCACTTTTACTCTTAGCATCATCATTCTCAGCCAGATTCTATAAATTAATTGAACACACAATTACAACACAATTCACATTATTTTTAATGACACTTTGTATTAACTTTGACTTTAAAAACTTTGCACAGGTGACCTTCAAAAACATTTTAAATATTGTGAAATATCTATAAGAGGACTTTAAGTTAATGAATTTTAAGAAGTGCTTGTTAGAGGCATTGCACCATGATTCCCACACTTGTCTACATATAACCGCCTGGCCCCCGCAGACCAATTAAATCAGACTTCAGGTGTTACCAAAACTTCCTAGATGATTCTAATGTGCAGTCGGCTTGCAAACTTTAGGTAATGCTCAGTTCTCAGTCTGGATCCATACTTGAGACTCCTGGGAAGTTCTTAGAAATACAAGTGGCCCGGCTGTACCCCCGAGAAATTTTTGTTGATTTGATCTGAGGTGAAACTCCTGCATCAGTGTGTTATAAAAGCACCGCAGGTGATTCTAATACATCTCCACAGAATGTTTAATGGTAAAAGAACTGGATTAGAATCAGGAAACTTGTCATTCCGCTCCTAATGCTGTGAATTCGAATAAATCACCTAGCATATTTGAGGTTTTTTTGGTAAAGTGAAGGTATTGATATCAACCTCTATACCTGACTGATATTGTTACAGATGAATTACACAGTGTACTCAGAAGTTTCTATGCAATAAAGTGCTCTAAGGCTTCTTGGCTATCTTCAGCATGTATCATCCTAATTCTTAAAGCTTTCACTGCATTTTTTATTCAGATCAGGCTGCTAGTGGCTCTGAGTGGCAGGGGGCAGAAGGTGGGGAAAAAAATCCCATCTGGTGATTAACCAGAAAATTGTGAGTTTCTAAAATTAGTAACATCCTTCTTCATCCCTTCAAAGAGACAAAGGAGGCAACTGAAGAGCTGTTTATGTGATTTAACTTTCTCAGCTCTCTTTCAGGGGCGCCTGGGTCGCTCCGTCCTTTAAGCATCTGACTCTTAATTTCGGTTCACATCATGATCTTCAGGGTCATGAGATCAAACCCCACATCAGGCTCTGTGCTGAATGTGGAACCTACTTGAGATTCTCTCCGTTTCCCTTTGCCCCACACTTCCTTCCCTCTCCAAAACAAAACAAAACAGAAAAACCAACTCTCTTACCTTGCTTTCCCCTCTTATCACTATTTGTCCCTGGTGTTTAAGCTTCACTAACATTTACCCATGTACTGAGTGAAGACAGAGAAAGAGAAGGGGTCACCAAAGATGAATACACTCATTAATGGCTCCCCACGTGACACGAACCTCAGGACTTAATCCTTGGATGGGGTAAGGTTTGATGATCCAGAGCATTCCTTGGTGTGTTAGTCTAGCTGCTGCCTTTCACTGGACTCATCACCAAGCAAATTACATACAATATGTCGAGCCTTATGAAGGGCCTCACAAACATCCCCACAGCCCGGGATGGTCGACTGACAGCTAGAGCTGGAAGACAGTATAATCCAAGGCTCGTTGTGATATCAGGGGATTGAGAACAGAAGGGTGCTTGCCAACATGTATCACCAGTAAAGCACCTTCATAGGACTATAAAGTGCTTTCCAGGTCGCACCTCTCCTTTGTTAGCCAGGGATAATGTGTTACCTATTTATATTTTTATCTCCAATCCTAGTTTGGTAGTCCCTTGGTGGAGAAATGACTTATCCATCATTGTAAACATACAAGTGATTGTATGTACTAGGCAGTCTGAAGTATGCCTGGCATTACACAGATCTGAAAAAATACTTGTCAAAACCTGGAACTTGACTTATTTTTCTTATTTTATCTTTTTTGTATCTAAAAGGTTTATTTAATTCAGATTTCATGAACAGGGGCCACTCATAATTAAGGAATTGGGCTTTGTAGATATACCCTTATTGAGTACTTCACTTATAGAAGCAAATGTAAGTCAAGCAAAGATTTAAAAAAAAAAAACCCAACACCTAAAACTAGGTAGATGCATTCATAGATTACGTCTGCCCCCTCCACATTCTTGAACTCCTACTCATAAAAAAAAAAAAAAAAAACTAGCAAATATATCTGTAATAAAAATGGAAAACATATAATGAAATTGGGGAAAGGGAAGGTTGGAATCGTGCAAGCTTTGTTATATTTGATGTGTATTCATAAATAGATAGTAGACATAAGGGAGGACTCAGCCATAAGGGTTTTAAAACATTAGGCCTTGAGTGAATTTATATGCAAGGCTGTTGTGAAGGTCCCTGAAATCTTTTTTAAGCTTCTGCTGGGTTTTCAGTGCTGCAATCCTGACCTCTAGTGGGCCTCCCGGAGCAGCAACCCAATCCTAAAATGCATCATTTCGCTGGGTACTCCATCAGACTCCAGCCTAAAAGATGGAATTTTTCAGGAGCTTACAATATGAGGATGAGAATAAAGTAAAATACCTTTTGGCTAACGTGTTACATTATTCTTGCAACTAGACCTCAGCGTTTAAGAGCAGCCAGTATTTCTTTATATTGGCATCACAATTATCTGTCAGCGTCTTCTTTCCATGGAAAAATGCATTGTTTTTCATGTCACAGAAGTAAGAAATGTATTTTTCCCGAAGAGGAGCCCAAAGGGATTCTGTTCTGATTATCTGATGGTACCAGCTGTACCAAACCTGAGCAGCTGTAAAACAGTGATTTTGGAGTGAGACAAATGATATAGCCTCCTGACACGGTGCCCAATACCACATTGATTCTGTGTTACCTGTGCCAAGAATACAGAAACTAAACTTAATCATAAGGAAACATCAGACAAATCAAATTGAGGGACCTTCTACAAAATAACTGTCCTGTACTCCTCAAAAGTATCTAGTTCATCAAAGACCAAGACTTCTATCTGCTGTCTGTTGTAGATGAAAGAAGACTAAGGAGACGAGACAGCGTAATATAATATATGGCCCAGGATTGGATCCTGGACCAGAAAAGGACGTTAGTGGGACCTTTGACCAAATCGGAATACTATTTTCTTGGTTTTCATAGTCGTGCAGTGGTTATGTAGGATGTTAACATTTGGTGAAGCCGAGTTAAAGGTACACAGAATTTCTCAGCTCTACTTTTGCAATTTTTTTCTGCATCGGAAATTATTTCAAAATGAAAGGTTTTTAAAAATTAAAACAGCCATTGATTTTTATTCACCATTTCCTAAGCTGGGGATTTCAGAAGGATTCAGCTGTGAGGTTGATCTCTGATCCACATGGTGGCACCTGGGGAACCTGACGGCAGAGGCCTCTCTTCCAAGAGGACTTGTTCGTTCATGTGTCTGGCACCTGGGTGATGCCTGGCCTGGGTTTCTTATGGATGGCATCTTGTCCTGTGGGCCATTTCCTTTCTGTTTGGCTTCTTAGAGCATGGGGCCTAACTGTACTTACATGGCAGCTGGCCTTCCAGAGGGAGCGCCCCAGGAGGTAGGGCATGGAAGCTTGTATTGTTGAGCCCAGAACATGGGCATAACTTCACTTCTACCACAGTCTATTGGTCGAAGCAGTAGCACGGTCTGCCCAGATTCAGGAGAGCACAAGGACCATGACCATCCTTCATTCATTACAGATGGCCAACCAAGTCTCGTTGCAGTGGAGATGCAATTAGGAAAAGAGCTGTGGAATGCTATTGTTTTTTGTTTTGGGGGGTGGGTTTTTTTTTTTTTTCTATTGTCTGACAGAACATAAGTTCTAGGCCTGGGTTTACCATTTACTAAGAGAGGAATATTTCTGGCACTCATCTCTAAAATGGTGGCAGTGACATGTAGGCCATGGAATTATTGAGAGAATTAAGTGAAAAATATATATAAAGGGGTACCTGGATTAGGCATCTGACTCCTTTTTTCTCCCATTTTTTAAACTTTATTTGTATTTATTTGAGAACAAAGGAGAGCACAAGTGGGAAGAGGGGCAGAGGGAGAGGAAGAGAACCCACAAGCATATTCCAGGCCCCTGAGATCATGACCCGAGCTGAAATCAAGAGCTAGCCACTCCACCAACCGATCCACCCAGGTGCCCCAAGCGTCAGATTTTTGATTTTGTCTCAGGTCGTGATCTCAGGGTTTTGAGATCTAGCCCTGCCTCAGGCTCTGTATGGGGCATGGAGCTTGCTTGAGATTCCCCCTCTCCCTCTGCCCCCCTCTATCTCTCTCTCAAAAAAAAGAACATGATAAGCAGATACAATAAGCAACAAATATGCAAACCTAATAATATGTGCTAGCATTTATTGAGTACTTAGCAAGTGCTCAGTTCCTTTGATGTGTTTTTTATATGCTCTTCCCTTTGGTCATGACCCCTTCCTGGGATGGTAGGTGCCATGCTGGTCGGGTCAGAGGGGGCAGCGCACATCTCCTCTGGCTTTGGCTCTGTTTGTCTGTGGGCCTGCTCCATTCACCTTGGCCACTTCTGCTTTGATCGTTTCTCACTGCCTTGTGGTTAGGGTTTCTGTTTCCACATACTGTTTATTTCCCTTCCGTTTTGATCCCTACGGACCCAGGTGCTGATGCGCACTTGGCACTATTTGGCACTACCTCTTCGGTGTTCACTGCCAGTGCCGTCAGTGGGTTTCTGACAGCTTCTCACACAATCTGTCAGCCCCTCCGAGCCCACAGTTGCCTGTCATCGGAGCCAAATGTTCGGTGTCTTTGTTTCAGTGAGCACCCTGCTGTCAGCCTTTCTTCATGCAGGATTGTGGGTGCTCGATTGTTGGCCTACCCAGGAACACAACGATCTGTACTTTGGAGCAATTATTTAAGGTGGGGCAATTACTTGTAGGTGTTCTTCAACGTGAAGGTTTTGCCAGGCTGTGATTGAATTTTGAAACAGCAGCTTCGCAATCAGTTAAGGAGCCCCTTCTTGATGCACACAAGACTGAGAGTCTGTTGTCTCTGAAGGAGGGTGGTGACCCTTTTACGTCAGGGCATGTACGATCTCACATCCTGCAAGCAGTCGGCTGCCTTTGGGGAGTGCTGTCGATAGGGGGCAAATAATAAGATTTGGTTTGGGTAGAAGTCACCTATTTGTTAATCTGCCTACCCTTTGCATTCAGAATTTACTTTAATGGAAGGAATCACTTTAATCCTTTAGGAATTAATGGACACATTAAATAACCCCAACTAAGGGATTTATTCCTTCATTCCCTTCTTCACTGGGCTATCTTCTCTAACTGGGCAGTGAAGAGAATGACTTCTAGAATTCCACTACCCAGTTTAAAATCCACTTAGCGGCGTGACCTTGGGACATTTACGTTTTAATTTGGATGGAATTAAAATGGAATTCAGGGTCATGAGATTAAATAAGGGCATGTTTTCATTAGGATTAATTCAGCTCTTGGCACATAGAAAATATTCAGTGGATGTTGGTTCTTATTTATTATCTCGCACTTGGAGTTAGACCTTGTACCATAAATAATAAGAAGCCATAGCAATATATTTACTTGTTATTTTTATCCTTAATAGTTCTCCAAATGTTTTACTCTTTGACGCCTATTAAGAATGCTTGTTTAAAAAAATTTTAAAAAGAAATGAACACTTGTTTACCCCTCAGTATCCAACAAATTGGTACCAATTACATATTCCTGAAAAGGGGAGGCATCTTGAAAATGTATGACATCCTTTTCTTTTTAAAATATATTTCAGCAGGGGCACCTGAATGGCACAGTTGGTTAAGCATCTGATTCTTGGTTTCAGCTCAGGTCATGGGATTGAGCCCCACATTGGGCTCCACACTGTGGAGTCTGCTTAAGGCTTTCTCCCTCCCCCTCTGTCCCTACTCCCTGCCTCTCTCTCACTCGCTCTCTCACAAATAAATAAATCTTTTAAAAAATGAATTTCAATAAATATATTTCAATTCAAACAACAGTTGGATCAAGTTAGAGTGATGGCCAATAAAGTAACAATAGAGGATTTAGTTCATGGTAGCTTGGAAAAGTGAAGGGTTGTTCCCTCATAATTCACTTAATTGTTGGCTAAGAGTCTGAGGACCGAAGCTGGCATTGACATTGTCATCTTAAAACCAACCTGTGTGTGGTGTGGCACTTTTAAACTGACCCAGTGTGGGCCTGTAGAAGGTTTCTGTAATGTACTGCTACCTCTAATTATATTTCCAAATGAGAATATGCCTTATTTAAAAGAAAATATCGAACTAAGGTTGCCTACTTTAGTCTCCTCTTAAGAAGTCAGGATACATTTTCTTTTTCTTCTTCCTTTTTTTTTTTTTTAAGCTTTTGTTTATTCATTCGAGAGCGACAGAGTCAGAGAGAGCACAAGCAGGGTGAGCATCAGAGGATTAGGGAGAAGCAGACTCTCCGCCTATTGGGGAGCCTGACATGGGGCTCAAGCCCAGGACCTGGAGACCAGGACCCAAGCTGAAGGCAGATGCCCAACCATCTGAGCCACACAGGTGGCCCCAGGATACATTTTCTAGTGAAATAAAGAACTTGGTACAATAGCAAGTTTTTCCCAATTTCCAACAACTTAGAGGTCTGAGGTACCTTGTTTGCATAGTCTGGCCATACTTCCCTATTTTAGTTTAAGACTTGTGAAGTCTTGTCTTTATTTTTATGGTTACTGTCCAGAGTTTCGATAAGCAGTTGCAGTAATACCTTATTACTCTGAAATGCTTTTTTTCTTTTCCCCTCTGAAATGATTTAAAGAGGTTACTATATAAATTGTTGCTAGTAACTAGCTTTGCAAACTAAAAATTATCTACCTTTTATTTAAAACTCATGCTATCCTTCCTTCTTAACCATAATATTTTGAACATTAACACTCCTGGATTATCACTATATGCTAATGTAAACTGTAGAAGGATTATTAACTCCACTTAATGGGCCCAGACAACTATGTTTATAGTTGTTAGAAAAGTGTTGTCTTCAATTTCTGTCAGATCCAATATTTTAATTCTGACAACTGTCTCCATAGGCTATTTGTCTCTAATCTCATCTACCACACACTTTATCTTTTACTCTGCTACTTTTGACACCTATACATTATAGAATCCTATCACCAAAGTAACTCAAAGTGCATATGAAATTAAAATTTGTAAAAGTTTTTGTGGTGTTAGAGCTGTTTTGGTTATTTAGAGGTCTTTTTTAAAATTTCTAAGTTCTTGGTGTTTTTCATAGCTCACTTGTTTAATAATTGTTTGACTTTGAGATAATTGAAGGAAAGGGTTTCTTTCTGTAATTTGATGATGACTCTATAAATTGGTCTCATTGGGTCCACAGGGAAAAGAATAAATGTCATAAATTTTGGGATAGCTAGTATAGTTTAATCATCTGGTTCTCAAATACGATGTATATTACACTAGTACTGGGTGGTGAAAATTTTCTTAAAATAGACATTAAAGGCTTTGGGGATCCCAGCCTTCTACTAAATACATATATGACCTTAGGCTAGTCAAGCTCACATTCTGGAAAATGGGAATCACAGTATATGTTGTTATGAGAATCAGTGCAATTTCACTATTCCTGTGAAAGCAAAGAGGTTGAGAATATAGCAGAGTTGGTTGAACATGGAAGGAATTTGGAATGCAGGAGTGGGGTGGGAGACTGATATAGGAGAAAGGACCAGAGCATAAAAAGGATTAGAGAATTGGAGACTAGACAGGCTTACATTTTAAGCAGTGACTAGAAAAACAAGATCCAGAGATCTTGTGGACTTAGTTCTAAATGTTAGGTTGATAAGCATTCAGGTTGTAACAGTTCACCACTGCTAGGCAGCGGTGACGTGGGCTGGGGGTGGGGGTTGGGCAGACCAGCAGGTTTAGACTGCAGGTTTGGACAGCAGTAGACAGCAGCTAGTGGGTGAGGAAAGCAAATTTTCGGGGAACCTGGCTGGCTCAGTCAGTGGAACTTGCCACTCTTAATCTCAGGGTTATAGGTTCAAGCCCCACATTGGGTCTGTAGAGATTACTTAAAAATAAAATCTTAAAAAAAAAAAAAAGATTTGAATTGTAACCCAAGTCTTTTGATCTACAATCGTCTTCTTTTTTCTAATTGGTAAATTGTGATCAAAACCAGTCCAGACTCATTGCGTGGTGTGGTAATGAACTCTGTTGATTTGGTTTTGCCTCTTGGCCTATTATATTTCCTGCTTCTTTTGGTTTCTTAAAGAATTAATGGAATAAATCCCAAACCTACAACCAAATATTTTGTGTTTATCATTCTTCCCTTCTACCATTATATCATATCTTAATTAGTTGACTCTGAAAGATCAGCAAATTATAACAGGAATTCACTCTGAGGACCTAGTCTTAATCCTCACTTCTGATTTTGGAGACAGGAAAAAGATGGTTTGTTGGAAGTTCTCTGCATAATCCACCTGGCACAGCTCCATATCCAAAAGGCAAGCTGACTGTATTTGGGACTCAGATGAAGAGGGCACATATATAGACCGTGGACGGAGGGGAGATGTCACATCATACTAGAAAGATCTTTCTTCTCATGCATGATGACTTGCATGGCAAGGAAACAAGATAGTTGATGGCAACTATGTTTCCGATTCTGTCATCTTGAGCATTTAAGATTTCCTATATTGTGAATCCAACATCTCAACAGCTCTTCAGAGTCACTGGGCTGTGAACTCAGAGTCAAAATTCAGTTCCAGTATATCTTCTTTTTTTTTTTTTTTAAAGATTTTATTTATTTGACAGAGAGAAACACAGCCAGAGAGGGAACACAAGCAGGGGGAGTGAGAGAGGGAGAAGCAGGCTTCCTGCTGAGCAAGGAGCCCGATGTGGGACTCTATCCCAGGTCTCCAGGATCACTACCCAAGCCGAAGGCAGTCGCTTAACAATCTGAGCCACCCAAGCACCCCCCAGTATATCTTCTTAACAAGGTGTTTAATGTGTTTGTTCCTAAAGAGATATTATTTTGGTTTTCAGAGAGAAAAAAGGGAAAAGGAAGTCTAGCACATGTGCCCTAATTACACCTCTAGTTGTACAAATACTACTTGAAAGCAAACACTACAATAATAAGACCAGTAGGGGAAATCCAGTGTGATGCTGACAACTCCTTTCACACAGTCTGCCCCAGTTCTCAGCAACACTGTTTTCTGTTTTGTTTTGTCTATTCCTGGCCAGTTAGCCAAGATGTACTTGGGACTTGGGAATTTCAATGAATAATTTTAGACTTCTGCATCACTGCCATCTTCATCAAAAAAACTTGACTTTCACAAACCTTAGACCCATGAAGATGATCCAGAAATTGAAGGAAAAGTAGTTTATTGAATAATTTATTGACAGCTTGAGGGAAAATAATTTATTGTAAAAACAGCAATTTTTTTTAAAAGATTTTATTTATTTAAGAAACACAGCTAGAGAGGGAACACAAGCAGTGGAAGTGAGAAAGGGAGAAGCAGGCTTCCCGCCGAGCAGGGAGCCTGATGTGGGGCTCGATCCTGGGTCTCCGGGATCATGACCTGAGCCGAAGGCAGTCGCTTAACCAACTGAGCCACCCAGGCGCCCCTAAAAACAGTAATTTTATGTGAACATTAAGTAGCACCGAAAATTTGCAGTAAGCCTCTCAGAGAAGGAAAAGTACCTTTCAAAAAAAAAATCTCATGGTTTAATTATTACTGTATGTGAAGATGAAAGCAACTAGGGATTTTATTAAAGATGGAAAATACTTAATAAAAGATGGAAAATACTTAATAAGATAATAATAGATGTGGCAGTATTGATTTGGACTCTTTTTCTATTTCAGGGTTTGAATATAATCTTTCATGTAGCCTTGGCTCTCCTAAAGGTAAGTCTGTTTTTATCTTTAAATTGGGCATAATTCAAATTAGCCTTTGACTCAGTCTGGATTCTTAAACACAAAAAAGACTTCGTGGAGGAACTCTGATTCTCCTCCCATCCTTTATTGTTGTTTAATTAGAGTTTGTTTCTTTACTTTTCTTATAATCTATTTAATTTTGCTATCACAGCACTCCTTTTAGTAATATATAAAGTCTTCATTCATACGAGTTAGATGATGTAAGAGAAAAAATTAAAACCTGTCTTCTGTCAAAGCGATGCCAGCCTTTTTCTTAAAATACTTCTTACCACAATAACATCCCTGAAGGTACCTAAACATAGAATTGAATTATTAGAAAGCTTTTATAGTATACTTACTAAAAAAGAAACTGGTACATTTCAATTTGCACTTCTCTGAGAGCTAGAAATTGATGAGACACTTTAGAATTCAATTATAATTACCTTGTTGAGTTTTATATCAGCATATCAGTGGAGCTTTAACAGTGTGGTAATAGCAAGACGTTGGCTGCAGAGTTGTGAAAGTAACCCAGTCAGTCAATGTTTGTCGTTCGTTTAGAGACAACATTGTTATTTAAGGCGATAATTGTCTTATTTATTTAAAAAAAAAATGCAGGGCCACCCTTTCCCAGTAAAACACAGTTGTTAAAATTGCAGACTTTGGACTGTGACAGCTTTGTTTCTAATTTCAGCTCTGTTGTGTGACCTTGGGCAAATTACTCTAAGTGCTCAAACCCTGAGTTTTGAGATAATAATAGAAATTAATTTATGGGATTGTTGTAAGAATTCAACACGATGATACATTAAAAAAAACTTAACATAGTGTCTAGAAAATTTTATTTCCTATTAAATGTTAGCTGTCATTGCGTGTGACTACATAGGTAACTCACTTTCTAGATTTCCCATCGTTCTTTCAAATTTCCCAAAAGATAATGACTTGATGTCTTCAGAGGGCAGCTTGGTCTTTTAGGAGAGCTTCCGTACTTAAATACCTTGATCCAAAACTAAGGCAAGACATACGTGGGTCCTATGGACATCTTCAAGTGGGGTGTACTCCTCACCTCTCATTCTGTTAAACATTTGTTTTTTGTGAAGTTCATAAATTGTACTTTAAATTGTTCATTAAATCATTTGGAGTTTAGATATGAATAATTCTTATACCAAAGTTACTTTGGAAGTTAGGAAGATATTTAAAGTATTTGCAGTGAAATAATAAAAGCACATGTGCATGTATCTTTTAGTGAAGTCCTGGATCTTCTGTCTCTAATTTGTTTTTTCACTGGGACAAATCAAAACCAAAAACTTTCTAAGATGCTTTTTGGCATAGGACTGGGATTAGACTTTTATAATGCCTAAGCGGTGACACTATCTCATAATTCAGACTGAAACAACACTTTGTCATAAAGTAAGTATAAGAAGGAAGTCCAACAAAGTTACGATTTTTCCTATCATGTGTAATTTGTTTTTTAGCCTCAGATATGATCCTTCCCAAAATGCCCTTCCTCATTTTTTATGGTGACTTTTCTTTACCAGTGCTCTCAGCACACACTTAGTCTGTCATTGTCATTTCCATCTTTGCATACTGAAGACAGAACTTCCTGTCTGGATACTGGAACTGTATACTCTGTGTCAGACTGATACCATATCCATCTGGTAAAGTAGCTTCCTGAGCAACAGATTTTTTTTTGTTTGGTTGCATTATTTTCATTTATTTTTCTTTGTGTTTACCCAGATATGGCCTGTGCAGAGCACATTCTCTGGTCACTGGGCAGAAAGACTTTTGAATCTTCTCTAGAAACACACAGGTGCTCATCTAGTATCTTGCAGAATTTGCCTAATTAGAGAAGATTAAAAGCAGAGCTTTCTCACTACTACTGGGAGGTTTATATCCCTTCCTTGTATGAATCCTGGAGCGACCCCACTAAGGATAATATCTATAGGCTGAATTGAAGTGTACCATGTTGATCAGATTGCCTCCACTCAAAAGAAGAATGTCCCAAAATATATGAAAGTGACTAGCATTTAGCTTCTAATCTAATAAGTCATATAAAAGAATGTATGTTTGTTTACATAAAAATAACAAACTTAGGGTTAGTTCAAAGTGCTTATGAACCCAGCGTAAGTAATCCATTAGCATACATTAAGTGTCCAGGTGTTACTTGTAAGAGAATTGTGAATTGTGTTAATCAGAGAAAACCATTTCATTCTCTCCTGCAGTTTATAATTGAGGGAGCCAAAGTCCCAGGTTGCCTAAAATCTCTGTCTTAGTAATGGCAAAACTGGATTTATTATATTTTTAAACAGCATAAGTCAAGGTCTCTGTTGCTCAGTATGATCTAAAGACACCTACTTTCTGAATGGGAGCTACTTTCTTTTGAATTAGAAATAGTCTACCAAGGAGCCGGAAAGCTACTGAGCTAAAGGAATGGTTCATTATAGTATCATCACATCATCTAGGATATTGGCAGTGTCCATTCATTTCCCCCAGTCTAATTTATAATTTATTTGTTATATGAAATAGTCAATAGTCACCTCATATAGTACATAATGATAGATTAATCAGTCAAAATTAATCTTAGCCACTTCATGTTGCCAGAGAATTTTTGATCAGAATAGGCTCTTTGCATTCAAACAGTGCTAGAAAGTAAATGACAGGGGTGGGGACACTTGGGTGGCTTAGTCCAGTGTCTGTCTTCAGCTCAGGTCATGATCTCAAGATCCTAGAATCAAGCCCCTCTTCGGGCTTCCCACTCAGTGAGGAGTCTGCTTGTCTCTCCTTCTGACCCTCCTCAGGTTGGGCTCTCTGTGTCACTTTCTCAAATAAAATCTTATTAAAAAAAAAAAAAAGTAAATGACAGGGAGTGCCTGCCTGGCTTAGTTGGTATAACTCTTGATCCCACTCGGGGTTGTGATTTCAAGCCCCAGTTTGGGTGTAGAGATTACCTAAAAAAATAAAATGAAATCTTAAAAAAAAAAAGTATATGACAGTGTTTTTCTCCCCTGTCCTCCAGGTTCATTTTGTGTCTTATTACAGAAATAATAAAGAAAACCCACTCATAATTCCATCCCTAGAGGTAACCATAATAAAAATTCATTATAAAATCTTCCTCCCATGCTTTGGTCTATGACTACATAAGCATTCATTAGCTATGTACATTTCTGTGTACATATATATTTTTTAATATGGGCTTGAGGATTATAATTAAGGTGAGAGATAGGATATAAACGCAGAGGAAGAGTGTTTGAAGATGAGCGTATTATTTTCTTTCCAAAAATGCTGATGAACAATACTCTTTTCCATTTAATAATATGCTATGACTACCTTCTGTGTCACTACAGACATGTAGTGGTTAAAAGCAGGATGCTCGAGCTGGACCACCCGAGTTCAAATCCCATCTCCCACAGTTTCTGCGCAATCTTAGCCAGCTTACCGTTTCTCTATCTTTAAAATGGGGATATTAGTAACACCTATCTCATAGGATTGTTAGGGTTTAATGAGTTAATATATGATTGGTGCCTAGAAATTTGTAAGTATGAAAATGAATGCACCCAGGTATAGTTATGGCACATAGAGCTACCTTAGCTTTTTAATCACTGATGAGTATCTTATTGTATATACCATAATTTCACTTAGCCAATTTTTATTTAATTTCTGTGGACATTTGTTTCCAGACTTTTCCTATTAAACAAACATCCTTAAATTTCCATCTTTGCATACTTACTTAATGATGTCTTTTGGATAAACTTTAAGGATGTAATTTCTGAGTCAGACTGTAATCACATTTGAATTTTTGATGCATATTGCAAAATTGATTTCTACTAGCAATATGAGAGTGCATTTTCTCCATATTCTTGAAAAAGCAGAATTGCTAAATATGTACTTTTATGGACAGTTGTAAAACAAAGTTGCAAAACAAAGCAGCTTAAAAAGTAAATTATTATACTAATTTGTGTCATTGTAAATAAACAGAACTCTTCAGGCAGTTTTGTTGAAGAGTCCTGTGTTCTTTCGTTTGGGAATGTGTAGTGTTTTGTTTTGTTTTGTTTTGTTTTTTAGGGAAGCCAGTTAATCATGGCTTAATTTTAGAAGAAGGATCCCTATCTTGGGTGGGCTTTTACATTACCTAAAAGTTCTGAAGCATCTTTTTGATGGTTTTGGCTTTTCTACCCCACCACTATGGTCTTTTTCCTTACTATTTTATTGAAACTTTTTTTTTGAGGGGGCAGGGAAGAACAGAGGGAGAGAGAAAAAAATCTTAAGCAGGCTCCATGCCCAGTACAGAGCCAGCACAAGGCTCAGTCTCATGACCCTGAGATCATGACTCTGAACCAAAATCAAGAGTCAGACTGAGCCACCCAGGCACCCCATATTGAAGTTTTTTCAATGAACTCACTAACAAAATCAGTGGACCTTTTTTTTTTTAATCTTATGTCCATTTTTATCTTACTTGATTTCTCAGCAGTTATTCAAAGAGCATAAAGACATAACACATCTTTTTTCTGAAACATTCTCCCTTGGCTTCTGTCTTACTTTTTATCTCCCTCTCATCTTCTCATTTTACTTTTGCTTACTTCTTTTTTTCCCCTAGTCATTAACTTTGGGTTCCACAGAGCTCCAGCCTCTAGGAACTCACTTGTGCTTCTTCCTTGCTGATCTTGTTCATTTCCCTATATCTATAAATCTTCACTCTCATCTTTATATTTGGCCCAGATCCAAATATTTGGCCGTGGACTTACATGTCTGCTTGGATGTTTCAAAGACACATCAAATCCAAAAGCCAAAGCTGAACTGATATACCCTCCCAACCTTTTGCCTCTTTAGTAACCTTCACCTCAATGAAGGTACTACCCAGCTGCTGAAAGGAGAAACCTGGAAGTTATCCTTACTGCTTTTCTTTTCTTAATCCCCAGCATCTACTGAGTCATCAACTATTATTGATTCTACTTCTAAAGAATTTTTTGAATCTTCCCACTTTGGTAGGTAGGCTACCACACCCTCTAACCCAGACTGTTGCAGTCATCTCTTTCAGTAGTAAGTACCAAGTGCTAGGCACTTTTCTAGGCACTGGAGATAAAGTATTGCTAAGCAAGGATTCTGCATTCTTGGAGCTTGTATTCCGATGAAGGAAAGAGAATACTTAAGCAAACATAGTTGTCTTGGCGTATGCTGAAGTTTTTGAAGGAGAATGACGTTGATGCAGAATGAAGGGAGCTCTCCTCTTTCAATTGTCAATGGAAGTGATCTGAGGGATGGTATTTGAGCTGAAAATTGAATGCAAAGAAGTTGCTGGCATGCCAAAATCTGAGGAATGAGATTTTAGGCAGAAGAAGCAAGTATGAAGGCTTTAAAAAGGATTTTTATATGCTTAAAAAAGTGAAAGAAAGTCTGTGTCTTGAGTGTGGTGGGTAAAAGAAGATGGTAGCTTAGATTTGGGTGTTAGTAGTGGAGCTGAGAGAAAGGGATGTCTGCTCTTTCTCCAGCTGCTCATGACCACTGTCCTAGCCAGTCCCGCATTGTCACCAGAGTACCCTTGTGGGTTTTTTTTTAAAGATTTATTTATGTAGGGGTGCCTGGGTGGCTCAGTCGTTAAGCGTCTGCCTTCGGCTCAGGTCATGATCCCAGAGTCCCAGGATCGAACCCCGCATCGGGCTCCCTGCTCCACAGGAAGCCTCCTTCTCCCTCTCTCACTCCCCTTGCTCATGTTCCCTCTCTAGCTGTGTTTCTCTCTGTCAAATAAATAAAATCTTTTTAAAAAATTATTTATTTGTCTATTTATTTATTTATCTATCTATCTATTTATTTATTTATTTAAGAAAGAGTTGGGAGGGAGAGAGCATCTTTAAACAGACTCCATGCTGAGTGTGGAGCCCAGTGCCAGGGTAGATCTCATGACCCTGAGATCACAACCTGAACCAAAACCAAGAATCAGGTGCTTAACAGACTGTGTCACCCAGGCACCCCACTCCCACCCCCGAGTACTCTTTCTAAAACAGATTTTGGGGCACCTGGATGGCTCAGTTGTTGAATGTCTGCCTTAAGCTCAAGTCATGATCCCAGAGTCCCAGGATCGAGCCCCACATCAAGCTTCCTGCTCAGTGGGGAGCCTGCTTCTCCCTCTCTCACTCCCCCTGCTTGTGTTCCCTCTCTAGTTGTGTTTCTCTATGTCAAATAAATAAAAATATTTTTAAAGATAAATAAATAAATAAATGAAACAGATTTTATTATTCACTATTGAACAAATATTTACCAAATACCTATTCAGAGGTAAACACTATTCTCTGTACTTGAGTAGATTAGTGAACTAGAATAATAAATACTTGCCTCCATCAGCTTATGTTCTAACAGTATACAGTTAAAAAACAAGAAAAATAACAAATATGTAAATACAGTATATGAGAAGTAATAGTGTATGGGAGAAAGGAAAAATACAGCAGAGGAAAGGGACTTCTTGGTAGGTTTTGCAGTGTTAAATAGGGAGGTAGTAGGGGCTAACTGGGAGTCTGTTTCTTGATTTGTCTCTCTCTCTCCCTTATGTTTTTCCTTTGTTTTGTTTCTTAAATTAGACATGAGTGAAATTGTATGGTATTTTTCTTTCTCTGACTTATTACACTAAGCATTATACTCAAGCTCTATCCATGTTGTTGCAAATGGCAAGATTTCATTCTTTTTTATGGCTGAATAATGTTTGTGTGTGTGTATGTGTATGTGTATTTACACACGTTTTTATTTTAAAAAAAAATTTTTATTTAAATTCCACTTAGTTAACATGCAGCGTAATATTAGTTTCAATACATTAGTGATTCAGCATTTCCATACAACACACACTATCAGTGTCTCCTTCATCCCCATCACCTATTTCACACCCCCCGCCCCCCCGTCAGGTAACCATCAGCATGCTCTCTATAGGAAAGAGTCTGTTTCTTGGTTTGCCTCTCTCTCTCTCTCTCTTATTTTTTTTCCCTTTACTCATTTGTTTTCTTTCTGAAATTCCACATATAAGTGAAATCATATGCTGTTTGTCTTTTTGCAACTGACTTGCTTCACTTAGCATATAAATTTCTGGCTCCATGCATGTTGTTGCAATAGCAAGATTTCATTCTTTTTTGATGGATGATAAATATTCCTCTGTGTGTGTGTGCGCGCGCGCGCGCGCGCGCACGCGTGCGTACCACATCTTCTTTATCCATTCAACAATCAGTGGACACTTGGACTGTTTCATAATTTGGCTGTTATATATAATGCTGATGTAAAAATCAGTGTGTGTGTATTCCTTTGAATTAGTATTTTTGTATCCTTTGGTAAATACCTAGTAGTTCAGTTGCTGGATCATAGGATAGCTCTATTTTTAACTCTTTGAGGAACCTCCATATTGTTTTCCACAGTGGCTGCATCAGTACACAATCCCACCAACAGTGCAGGAGGGTTCCCCTTTTCCACATACTCGCGAACACCTGTTATTTCTTGTGTTTTTTATTTTTGCCATTCTGACAGGTGTGAGGTGACATCACACTGTAGTTTTGATTTGCCTTTTCTTTATGGTAAGTGATGATGAGCATCTTTTCATGTGTTTGTTGGTCATCTTTTTGTATTCTTTGGAGAAATGTCTGTTCATATCTTCTGTGAATTTTTTAATTGGATTGTGTATTTTGGGGTATTGAGTTTTATAAGTTCGTTATATCTTTTGGATGCTAACCCTTTATCAAATGTGTCATTGTTAATATCTTCCCCCATTTTGTAGGTTGCCTTTTAGTTTTGTTGATTATTTCCTTCACTGTGCAGAAGCTTCTTATTTTGATGTAGTCCCAGTAGTCTATTTTTGCTCTTGTGTCCCTTGCCTCAGGGGACCTATGTATAAAGAAGTTGCAATGGCCAATGTCAAAGGAGAGTACTCTCTGTGTTCTCTTCTAAGATTTTTATAGTTTCTTGTCTCACATTTAGGTGTTTCATCAACTTTGAATTTATTTTTGTGTGTGGTAAAAGAAAGTAGTTCAGTTTTCCCACCACCATTTGTTAAATAAACATTCTTTTTGCCATTGGATATCCTTTTCCTGCTTTTTCTACTTGTCTAAGATTAATTGACCATGCAATTTGGGTTTATTTCATAGATCATGTCATTTGGGTTTATTTCTGCATTTCTGTCCTGTTCCATTGATCTATGTGTCTGTTTTTGGACCGGTACTATACTGTTTTGGTTACTATAGCTTTGTAATAATACTTGAAGTTGGGAATTATTGTCTCCAGCTTTGCTTTTCTTTTTCAAGATGGCTTTAGCTATTCAGGGTCTTTTGTGGTTGCATACAAATTTTAGGATTGTTTATTCTAAAATGTTTTGTTTGTTCTGTGAAAAATGCTATTGGTATTTTGATAGGGTTTGCATTAAATATGTAAATTGCTTTGGATAGTGTAGACATTTTGATAATATTTGTTCTTCCAATTCATGAACATGCACCATCTTTCCATTTGTTTGTGTTATCTTGAATTTCTTTCATTGGTGTCTTACAGTTTTTGGAGTAAAAGTCGAAACTCTTTGGTTAGATTTATTTCTAGGTGTCTTATGGTTTTTGGCATGATTCTAAATGGGATTGATTCCTTAATTTCTCTTTCTGTGACTTCATTTTTGAGTGTAGAAAGGCAACAGATTTCTCTACGTTCATTTTTGTCCTGTGACTTTACTGAATTTGTTAATGAGTTCTGGCAGTATTTTGGTAGAGTCTTTTTGGTTTCCTCTATATAGTATCCTGTCATCTGCAAATAATGGAAGTTTTTCTTCTTTCTTACTGATTTGGATGCTTTTTATTTCTTGTTGTCTGATTGCTGTGGCTTCCAGTACCACACTGAATAAAGTGGTGAGAATGGACATGCTTGTCTTGTTCCTGACTGTGAGGGAAATGCTCTCAGTTTTTCCCCATTATGAATGATGTTAGTGGTGTGTTTTTTTCATAGATGGCATTTATCATGTTGAGATTTCCTCTAAACCTACTTTCTTGAGGGTTTTTATCATTAATGGATGTTGTACTTTGTCAAATGCTTTTTCTGCATCTATTGAATTATCATATATTTCTTATCTTTTCTCTTATTGGTGTGTGATATATCATGTTGATTGATTTGTGAATATTTAGCTCCCCCTTGCAAGCCAGGAATAAACCCCATGTGATCATGGTGAATGATTTTTTTTTAATCTATTGTTGATTTCAGTTTGCTAGTATTTTGTTGAAAATTTTTCTCTATGTTCATCAGGGATATTAGTCTGTAGGTCTCTTTCCTGGTGTGTTTATCTGGTTTTGGTATCAGGTTAATGCTAGCCTCATAGAATGAATTTGTAAGTTTTCCTTCCTTTTCTATTTTTTTGAAATAACAAGAATAGATATTAATCCTTCATTAAATGTTTGATAAAATTTGCCTGTAGAGCCACCTGGTCCTAGACTTTTGCTTATTAGAAGTTTTCTGATTACTGACTTAGTTTCTTTGCTGTAGGCATCTTCAAATTTTCTGTTTCTTCCTGTTTCAGTGTTTGTGGTTATATGTTTCTAGGAACTGATCCATTTCTTCTAGGTTTTCCAGTTTGTTGGCATATTGTTTTTCATAATATTCTCTTGTAATAACTTATATTTGTGTGGTATTAGTTGCTAGTTCTCTCTCATTTGTGATTTTATTTATTTGGATCCTTTGTCTTTTCTGTTTGAAAAGTCCTACTAGAGGTTTATTGATTTTATTAACTTTTTCAAAGAACCAGCTCCTGATTTCATTTGATCTGTTCTGAGTTGTTTGTTTTTAGTACCTATGTCATTTATTTCTGCTATGTTATTATTTCCTACATTCTACTTTTAGGCTTCATTTGTTCTTTCTCTAGCTCCTTTAGCTTTAAGGTTAGATTGTTTATTTGAGATTTTTCCTGCTTCTTGAGATAGGCCTATATGGCTATATTCTTCCCTCTTATGACCAATTTTACTGTGTCCCAGAGGTTTTGGACTGTTAAGTTTTCATTTTTATTTATTTCCATGTATTTTTTAATTTAGCCTTTGATTTCCTGGTTGACCCATTCATTGTTTATTAGTAACATGTTGTTTAAACTTCATGTATTTGTGGTCTTCCCAGGTATTTTCTTCTGGTTGACTTCTAGTTTCATAACTTTGTGCTCAGAAAAAGTGCATGGTATGACTTCAGTCTTTTTGTATTTGTTGAGGCCTGTTTTGTGACCTAATATGTGATCTCTTCTGGAGAATTGTTTCATGTGCAACTGAAAGGAAGGTGTGTTCTGCTCTTTCAGTATCAAATGTTTTGAATATGTGTTAAACCCATCTGGTCCAGTGTGTCATTCCAAGTCATTGTTTCCTTGTTTATTCTCTGTTTAGATGATTTGTCCATTGATATAAATGGGGTGTTAAAGGCCCCTACTAATATTGTATTATTATCCATTAGTTCCTTTATATTTACTATTAACTTTTATATATGTGGGTGCTCCTATGTTGGGTACATAAATAATTCCAATTGTTATACCTTCTTGTTGATTGTTACTTTTATCATTATATAGTGAGTACCCTTCTTTGTCTCTTGTTGCAGTCTTTGTTTTAAAATCTGGTTTGTCTGATGTAAGTGTTGCTACTCTGGCTAGAATTCTTAACATCCTTTTTTGTGATTTTGTTGGCTGAATTTTTTTTTTACAGAAATATTCATTTTTACTGCTTTTGTGTTTCTGACTTTGTACCGTCACTTTTGGTCTCTCCTTTCCACTCAAAGAGTCCCTTTTAATATTGCTTGCAGAGCTGGTTTAATGGTCATGAACCCCTTCAGTTTTTGTTTGCCTAGAAACTCTTTATTTCTCCTTCTATTCTGAATGCTAGCCTTGCTGGATAACATATTCTTGGCTGGAGGTTTTTCCCATTCAGTACTTTGCATCTATCATGCTGCTCCATTCTGGCTTGCAAAATTCCTGCTGAAAAACCTGCAGCTAGCCTTAGGGGTTTTCCGTTGTAAGTTAATGACTTCTTTTGTATTGCTGCTTTTAAAATTTTTCCTTTATCATTAAATATTGCAAATTTAATTACAATATGTTTCCTGTGGGTCTACTTTTATAGACTTTGGTAGGGGTTCTCTGTACCTTCTGGATCTGGATGTTCGTTTCCTTCCCAGATTAGGAAGTTTTCAGCTATTACTTCTTCAAATAAATTTTCTGCTCCTCCTTTTCTCTCTTCTTCTGGGACTCCTATAATATGAGTTTATTACGTTTGATATATTGTCAGTGAGTTCCCTAAGTCTATTCTCATTTTGCCTAATTCTTTTCCCTCTCTTTTATTCAGCTTGATTATTTGCCATTACTCTGTCTTCTAGGTCAGTGATTCATTCATCTGCTTCTTCCAGCCTGCTGTTCATTCCATTAACTTTGTTTCTCATTTAGCTGACTATGCCTTTTATTTCTATATGTTATTCCTTATCTCTGTGTTAAGGGTCTCACTCATGTCTTCCACTCTTTTCTCAGTCCCAATGAGGATCCTTATGATCATTGTCTTAAATTCTCTATCAGGCATGTTACTTATATCTGTTTCTCTTAGGTCTCTAGCTATGGCTTTATCTTGCTCTTTCATATGGGATAAGTTTCTCTCTCTTCCTTTTGTGTGCCTCTGTGTCGGAGTAGTCACTATGTGTTAAGTAGTCACTATGTCTTGTGCTCTTGATAGTAATAACTCATGAAGATGAGGTCCTGAGGTGCCTGCAGTGCAGCGTCCTCTGTTGCTTCAGAAGAGTATCCTATGCATGTTGCTTACACTCTGCTGTTGTATCTGAGTCACTTTTCCTTTCAGTGCAGAAAATGTCCTGTTGTGAGCTGTGCTTACTCTCTGTAGTGTTACTGGGACCCAGACAGGCCAGTTCTGAGGGGATGTGCCCTCTGAGGAACCAGGGAGCAGGCTAGTAGTGTTAGCAAAATTTATACTGGGTCAGTAGTTTTATGCTGGATCCCCAGAAGTGTTGCGGCCATTGGGGACTGTGTGCTGGGGGGTGCCAAGGGCACGATGTTGGGCATGGCACACAGTGATGGCTGGGCACAACTAGTTCAGTGCACGAAGGTGATCAGGGTTGCACTGTTGGGTGCGGTGCAGGACAGCAGCTGGGGCTGCTCAGCCCCGTGCCTCACACAACAGTGCCTGGGGACACGAGGCTGGGTGCCACAGTGCAGGTGTGCCCAGCAACTGGGCAGGGCACATATGTGACTTTAACAGAATTTCCCCTGAGCCTAGGGCTGAGGCTAGCAGCTTGGAGTGAGTGAGTCTTCAGGAGGACTCGTAGGCATGGCACACTGCTAGGAGGTTTGGTGTCTGTGCAGCTCCACTTCCCACAGGTGGCTCTGCGTTTATGCTGGGGCACGGGGGGAAATGGCATCTGCCAGCTCCCTTGTTTTCAGAGAAGTCCCCAACAGGCTTTGAGGTCAGTATCAACAGATCTGTCTCCTGCTGCCCCCAGCATTGTATAAACTGCCACTTTTAGATTGCCTTTCTCTACAGGCCACTGTTTCTTTAAGGGAGGCAGCCTGGCTGTCACTCACACTCCTGGCTCACCAGGTGCTGAATCAGCTGGACTTTTAAAGCTCCAAGTCCTGTGGGTTTTAAAAACTCACAGAATTCAGCCCCTCTGGTTTTTAAAGCCACACATTATGGAGAGTAATCTTCCTGGGGTGAGTTCCCTACTGTAAGAGCCTGTTTGTTCTCTCTCTCTCTCAGCAGGCACAGCTCCCTCCCTCTTGGAAGCAGCCTCCTTCCACCTCTCTGACCTTCCTAATCTTTCAGAGGAGATCTCTCTATATATGTAGTTGTGGAGTTTGGAGTTTGTTCTGCCCGTCTGGATCACTGTCCAGTTTATTGACTTGGATGTGAGTGAGACCTAGTTGAAAATGTGGTATGGCATGAGCTCAGGGTCCTCTTGCTCCTTCTTCCCAAGATTTCTTCATCTAAGGTTTTTATAGTTTTAGCTCTTACATTCAAGTCTGAGGTCCACTTTGAATTTATTTTTGTATATGAAGTGAAACAGGATGTTATAGACTGGATGGTCATCCTCCCTCCCTATCCAAAATTCTTGTGTCAAAATCTTAATCCCTAATGCCTCCAACTTACTTCTTAATCCCTAATGCCTCCAATTTACCTCTTTAAAGAGGTATTGAAGTTAGAATGAGATCTTTAGGATGGGTCTTCATCCAGGACTGATGTCCTCATAGGAAGAGGAGAGGAGGACACAGAAGAATTACCATGCAAACACACAGAGAGAAGACAGCCATCTACAGGTCAAGGAGAGAGGCCTCAGAAGAACCAACAATGCTGACACATTGGACAGGTAGTCTCCAAAATTGTGAGAAAAAAATTAATTTCTGCTATTTAAGTCACTCATTCTATGATTCTTTGTTATGGTACCCCAACAAACTAATACAGTGGGGTACAGCTTCATTGTTTAGCATGTGGACATCTGGTTGTCCCTGTAACATTTGTTGAGGAGACTCTTCTTTTCCCATTGAATTATCTTGGTATCAATTGTCAAAAATTAGTTAACTGTCAGCACATGATTTTATTTCTAGACTCTCTGTTCTACTGATTTTTGTCTATCCTTATGCCAGTAGCACACTGTCTTGATTAATATAATTTTATAGTAAGTTTTGGGGTCAGGAAGTGTGAGTCCTCCAACTTTGTTCTCATTTTTCAAGATTATCTGGCTGTTTTGGTCCCTTGCATTTCCATATGAAAGAAAAAGACTGGGAGTTTGATAGGAATTGCATTGAATCTTTAGCTCAGTTGAAGAATAATGTCATCTTAATATTACATCTTCCAATCTGTAAACACAGGATGTTTTTCCATTTACTTAGGTTTTCTTTAATTTCTTTAAACAATGTATTGTAGTTTTCAGCATGTAAAAGTCTTGCACTTCTTTAGTTAAATATATTTCTAAGTATCTGTTTGATGCTATTGTAAATGGGAGTGTTTTCTTAATTCTATTTTAGATTCTTCATTTAGATTCTAAAATTATGTGGTTTTTCTGTACTGATCTGATATTCTCAAACCTTGCTGAAGTCATTTTTAGCTCATGTGTGTGTGTGTGTGTGTGTGTATTTCTTAGGTATTTTGGCATTTAAGATGATATCATCTATTAAGTAGAGTTGGTTTTACTTCTTTTCCAATATGGATACCTTTTATTTCTTTTTTTTGTCTAGCTGCAAGAACAATTTTCCCTTCCCTTTCTGCTGGTGTTAGGAAGAGAGGTTAATTCTTGGTCCAGCTGTTCTCTCCCTGAAGGACCATATTTGAGGCCATACAGGGTTAAAGAACAAGAAGTGAAGAGCAAAACGCCTTGAAAATAGAAAATGGGGGGGGGGGGCGCCTGGGTGGTTCAGTTGGTTAGGCGACTGCCTTCTGCTCAAGTCATGATCCCAGAGACCCAGGATCGAGTCCCACATCGGGATCCCTGCTCAGCGGAAAGCCTGCTTCTCCCGCTCTCACTCCCCCTGCTTGTGTTCCCTCTCTCACTGTGTTTCTCGCTGTCAAATAAATAAAATCTTTAAAAAAAAGAAATAGAAAATGGACCTTAGTTCTCCCTAGTGTTTGATTTACCAACTTGGGTTAAAAATTCTTGTTTCTGTGCTTGAAGATGGTGACATAAGGAAGGGCTGACATTGAGACTGTTGTTTCTGCGGCTACCATTCAGGTTACATAATCTGAAGTCTAAAGACCTGGAAAAAAAAAAATGGAGCAACTGTAAACCTTTTGGATTTGCAGTGATTTTTGCGTATTCAATTTGTTTTTTTATTTCCATGAAGGAATGCCTTTTGTCCTGTTGGTGGCAGTAGAACACTATTGCTGTGGAAATAGAAACTAAGGGGCTGGCACTTCCAATTCTTCCCTTCCAGTTGGCATTCCTTTATATTGGTTTCCCCTTCCAATGTAGTTTGTTGTTTGAATGTTTAGTTTCTGTTTAACTTTTCTCTGTGTATCCTTAGCTGGATGATAGGGTAGTTTTAGGGTGCTATCTAATAAATACTGAAACAACACGATTGGGGGTGGAAGATAATTGAGGAATTTTATTTTATTCTTTTTTTTTTTTTAAGATTTTATTTACTTGACAGAGAGAAATACACCCAGAGAGGGAACACAAGCAGGGGAGTGAGAGAGGGAAAAGCAGGCTCCACGCCGAGCAGGGAGCCCGATGTGGGGCTCGATCCCAGGTCTCTGTGATTATGACCTGAGCCAAAGGCAGTCGCTTAACCAACTGAGCCACCCAGGCGCCCCCATTTTATTCTATTTTTTTTAAGATTTTATTTATTTATTTGACAGAGAGAGCACAAGCAGCACGAGTGGCAGGCAGAGGGAGGAAGAGAAGCAGGCTCCCATTTGAGCAGGGAGCCCGATGCAGGGCTGGATCCCAGGACCTTGGGATCATGACCTGAGCTGAAGGCAGCTGCCGAACCAACTGAGCTGCCCAGGCTTCCCAAGATACTCAAGGAATTTTTAAGTTCCACAAATAATACATTTTATGGATTAGGGATCTATATCAGAAAAAAAAAGTATATCATCACAGTACTATGTATATATTATATAACACCTTCAATTTGTTGAAGTAATTTCTCATTATTTATTTCTCATGAGACAATCCAGATGCCAGGGAAGAAGGATAGTTGACTAATCATTCCATGTCCATATTGTCAGTAATTCATTTGGACTTAATGTACCCTAAGAAATAAGAGCTCAGTTGACAGAGACAAGAATAGAATTCAGGGGCGCCTGGGTGGCTCAGTTGGTTAAGCGACTGCCTTCGGCTCAGGTCATGATCCCGGAGACCCAGGATCGAGCCCCACATCAGTCTCCCTACTCGGCAGGAAGCCTGCTTCTCCCTCTCTCACTCCCCTTGCTTGTACTCCCTCTCTCACTGTGTTTCTCTCTGTCAAATAAATAAATAAAAATCTTAAAAAAAAAAAAGAATAGAATTCAGTATCCCCCTTGTCCTATTTTGATAAGAAAACTAAGTAATTTTAGCACAAACTCATTCAAGCTTTTTTCTCTTTTACTTCAGTTTCTCTTCATTTGTGTTCTCCTCTGCTGTGTTCCTGTCTTTAATGAAGGTATGCTCTGCCTTCATCTCACAGTTATTTCCCACATTGGTCCTTGATCCCAGCTTTCTTGCCTCCCTCTGGAGAAGCCCATGATGGTCGGTTAGTTCACTTAGCCCACAGATATTCAGGCACTCACTGAATGCATATTATTGGTGGGTCATGGGTCAGGGGTCACAGCTCGCAGAGCTGACACCCTGGTCCTCCAATTGTTGAGAGTCTAATGGAGGAAACAAACAAGTAGACAGTTATAATTCACTGTGGTTGCTCCGGAATTTTCCTAGGGGGCTTCAGGCACCCAAAGGCCGGATGCCAAATCCATTCTGAGAGAACCAGGAAAGATTTTCCAAAGGTGGCAACTAACCTTAGAAGAGGGCATCATAGGCAGAATAGGCATGAGAAGGAATGGCCGAGTCACATCCTTTGCTGTGCTCCATTTGAGACTTGTGTATGGAAAGAGATTCTTAAGAGGTTTTAATTAATTTTTGCCACCAGTTTACTCTGGGATTTTCATCAAATCACCTAACCTTCTAACCCTTAATGTCTTCACTTACGAAATAAGGGGACAGGAAAATATGGTTTCTAAGGCTCAAAATTTGTCTGTTGACTGTCAGTCTCTGCTGCGTGTGTGTGGATTTATGTGTATATATGTATGTAGGCATACACACTAGACCAACCACATACCACCATCTTGGTCCTTTATGAGTAGATAGGAATTATTTTCTAATTAGCACAATTATGGTTTAAATGCTTGACTGAAGTTTATCTTTGTATCTCTTACAAACAAGAGTTTGTAGAACAATATAATAAAATTTGGAGGAAAAGAATATTCAATCCTCTATAGTTCTAAAGGAATACCGGTAAGTTGTCTTTAGTCCCACTTAAAAAACCTCTTTATCATGATCTTTGAATTTTAACAACTCATGTGTTCTAAATTAGTGAAATATTAGTGTGTGTGTGTGTTTGTGTGCGTGAGGATGTGTGTATAGTGTACATAGCTCTGTAACTACCATTATTCCTACCAGGGATTTCCAGATACCCAAGTAATATGTTGGATTCACATAAACAAATCTGACAACTATCATCAATAGGTATATAACTGTGTGGCATTTATCATTTGTGGTAAACTCGTAAATGCATGTCAAAAATAATAAATTCCATAGCAATACACCTACCATTTGTTGAGCACTTAAAATGTGCTTGGTGCTGTGCTAAGCACTTTTAAACTAATCTTCACGACCATTAATTTTTTCTTTGTTTTTTAAATTACAGTAAAATATACATAACATAAAAGTTATCATTTTAGCTGTTTCTAAGCATATAGTTCAGTGACATCGAGTACATCCACACTGTTGTGCGGTCTTCACTATCATCCATCTCTAGAGCTTTTTCAACTTCCCGCATTGTAACTCTGCGCCTATGAAACAATGATGTCCCTTTCCCCTGGCCTCCAGCCCTTAGCAGCCACCATTATATTTTCTGTCTCTAGGAATCTGTCTACTTTAGATAACCTCATATGAACAGAATCATACAGTACTTGCCCTTTTGTAAATGGCTCATTTCACTTAGCAGAATGTGTGACCTTCAACTTTAAAGTTTATAAAGAGAAAGTAGGATACTTGGTGGTGGGGAGGAATAAACTGAACAAAACAAAGATGCCATGATAAACAAAATATTTACATAACACAGGCAAGATTTGGTTATTATAACACAAAGTCCTTTTTTTTCTTTTTTTTTTAGAGAGAGAATGTGCTAGTGGGGTGATGGAGAGGCAGAGAGAGAATCCCAAACAGGTTCCACATCTAGTGTGGAGCCCAACATGGGGCTTGATCTCCTGATTCTGAGATCATGACCTGAACTGAAATCAAGAGTCATATGCTAACCTGCTGAGCCACTCCGGTGCCCTATAACAGAGTCTTGAATTTTCTCAAAAGTTCTTAAATCAAATCCTCCTGACTTGGATTAGCCTTCCCCCCCCCCCCAGTGCCTTACAAAAAAACACAATAAATGGTTTACATGCTTCACAAGTTAATACAGTTGAGTCATTAGTATCCAGACATCTGAAAAGAAAACTATCTCATCAAGAGGGGAAAGGTCTCTTGAATCTTTAAAAACATCAGTCAGTAAACATAATATTTTGTACCTACTCTGCTCAAGGCAGTAACCAAGGCCCATTTGTGCCCTCGAGCATCCATAACTTGACAGTTTATAGATTGTTCCCTAATTTATGAACTGATTGTGTTAGTTAATATCTCCATTTTACAGATGTGGAAACAAAAGCTTTGCGAAGGTAAATACGTTGGCTAAAGTCATTCAGTTAGGAGAATGACACACCAGACCCAGAACTAGTCCTGTCTTACCTGTCCTTAACCACAAAATTGTGGCAGGTGTGTGTGTTTCGAACCCTCCAATTACCCTGTGAAGAAGAGATTATTATTCAGTTCTAGAGCTCTTAGCCAAAATTCCATGCTTTTTGACACTGTATATATTTGGAGACAAATTGTTGTGAAATCAGCTTCCATCTTTAAAAAATCCATGTTAACATTGTACTATGAATGAAAAGAAAGTTTTTTATCTAAGTTGTTGGAAGATTGTGTAGAGGAGAGAAAAAAGTTTCCTTAGCCTTTTTAGGGTCTCTGGCTAGGTCTGAAAATTAAACTGACAAAGACAAATTAACAGGAAAAAAAGCATACAATTTCATTTAATATGTTTATATGACATGGGAGCCTTTATAAAGAAAAGGAGACCCCAAGAACTAGTTAAACATGAGTGTTTTTATGTGAGGTTTGAGAAGTTGCGGAGAAACATGTAGGATGAAGGGAGCTGGAGCTAAATGTAATCCACTGAGGGACATTTCACAAGGCCTGCTTGTTTAGATTCATCTCAGTATCCCTCTGTCTTAAAGATGCTCCTTTCCTCCAGGTTTAGGGAGGGCACTTCTCAGGCTAGGGGATTATGACCTGCTTCAGGGAAGAAGGGCAGAGAAACCAACCTTCCTACTTCTGCTATTTTCTCAAACTTTTTCAGCTTAAAATATTCACTATGCCAAGGGGCCATATTTGGGGCTAGTGTGTTCCAAACCCCATCCACAGTGTACTCAAAGACAGTTGTCCCAGTTTGAAAACGTCAGTGTTGAAGAAGACAGAAGCAGAGCCAGAGCAGTTGAGAGCCATTGTTACATCAACAAATAACTGAATTTAAGCTAATGAAAACAAACTCACTATCAAGAATGATCATGGGCGCCTGGGTGGCTCAGTGGGTTAAAGCCTTCAGCTCAGGTCATGATCTCACAGTCCTGAAATCGAGGCCCACATCGGGCTCTCTACTCAGCGGGGAGCCTGCTTCCTCCTGTCTCTGCTTGTCTGTGATCTCTCTCTCTCTCTGTCAAATAAATAAATAAAATCTTTAAAAAAAATGAATGATTATGAAATTAAAATATTCTCTCCTCTTGGCACCTGGGTGGCTCAGTTGGTTAAGCAATTGCCTTCTGCCTTCGGCTCAGGTCATGATCCTGGAGTCCCAGGATCAAGTCTCGCATCGGGCTCCCTGCTCAGTGGGGAGTCTGCTTCTTCCTCTGACCTCTCCCCTTTTATGCTCTCTCTCTCTCTCTCAAATAAATACATAACATCTTCAAAAAAAAATTCTCTCCTTTTGACTGGCTAGAATAATCCTTGATTTCTGAGTTCTGCCTTTAAGATGTATGAAGTCATCCCTGAATCCTGTTCAAGGGCCTATTCAAACTCTCTCTCACTCTGACCAATCACTGTGTATGAGCTGATCATAGGGAGATATTATCAGGAGACTTTTGTCAGAGGATGTCCCTGCGCAATAAGTTTTTATGACCCTTTTTATATGCAAGAGTTGCTGGTATTGCTTTTCAGCATGAAATAGACTAATTTTGTTAATTAAAGTGCTGACAGGGTTGATGACTCACTGTAGGAATCGATTGATATTATCACAATAATATAACTAGTTGGAGGAAATTCAACTGAAGCATATAAAAATTTATTTGATAGTTGGTTTATGCAGGTTGAGAAAAGGTTGAAATATGCTTTTACTGGAAATACAATAACTGAAACCAGTGTAGGCTTGCTCTTTTTTTTCCTCCTTTGTTGTTTTCTTTAGACTAAGGAAATTTGGTTGTGGCAAAGCCAAGTGAATGTAGAGTAAAGTCCTTTATTTGTGGGATAGTTAACCTTAATTAATTAGGGTATAAGCTAAGCTGCTGTTTAAAAAAAAAAGAGGGCATGGAAGAGGAACCAGAAAATACATAGTGGTTTAAATGAAATAGTTTATTTCTTTTACACATACCATTCCAGAAAGAGGAGTACTGGTCCAAAAAGGCAGGCAGGTCAGCTGCATGAGATCGCTCTGGGACTTAGGTTTCCTATGCTTTTGCTCTGCCAGTTCCTAGGATGTTGTCCTCATCTATGTGGTTAAAATTAAATCAGTGCCTCATCCAAGTTCCTATTCAGAGAAAGAGGGCAATTGTAAGCAAAAGTGGAAGGCAAGCAATTTTCTTTTAAGCAAATAGTGAAGAAGTTGAATATGTTACTTTTGCCAACATTCCATTGACATGTGTTTTGTCCATGGCCACACTTAGCACAAGAGAACTAGGAAATACAGTCTAGCTCAGCAGCCATGTGACCTGTTAGATGCTATGTCTATGGAGGAAGGGGGAAATTTTTTAAAGAACAATTAGAAGTCTGTCATAGCTCCTCTGGCCATTCATCATATCTGTGGTCACCTTTATTCTCACACATAAATACTGTCTCCTTCCCAAGGTAGACATTCAAAAGCTCATTTAAATATTTCATCCGCTCAGAGTCAGGGGGTTCTGGATGAAGCATAGTCCTGTCTCTCAGGTCTGGAATGGCTCCTTGAAATACAGTGACAAGGTATCAATTCATCTCACATCCAGTGCACAAGAGCTGTAGGGAAAAGTATAACTGCAACAGAGGTTCTCATTTAGAAAAGGAAGAATGGGAAACATACCATAATCACCAGTCTGTCAGAATTCGCTGCTCTCGCAGTAGAGGAATGTTCTTGGTTAGCCCTGGCTGCCTCCTTGTTCTCATCTCTAGGAGCTGTTTCATTATCCATTATCCTCTGTGGTGACTTCCGAAGTTAGTGTAAAAGAGTATTTAGAAGGGAGCCTGGGTGGCTCAGTTGGTTAAGCGTCTGCCTTCGGCTCAGGTCATGATCTTGGAGTCGTGGGATCAAGCCCCACATCAGCTTCCTTATCAGCAGGAGTCTGCTTCTCCCTCTGCCCCTTACCCTGTTCTCGTGCTCTCTCTCTCATTTACTCTTTCTCTCTCAAATAAATAATAAAAATCTTAAAAAAAAAAAAAAAGAAAAAGAAAAGAGGGAGAGAGTAAGTATGAATATGACCTCCTTGGAAACAGTACAGTTTGTAAAGCATGCTTCCTATTATGGAGATTTGGAAGCCTGAGAGTTATTTCAATGATCAAACAAATACAGCCTTTAAAAATTTTTTTTAATTTTTTAAATATTTTATTTTATTATGTTAGTCACAATACAGTAAATATAGCCTTTTTTTTTAAAGCCAGCCTTTTGCTCTCTTTAGAGAATTAATTAATTAATTAATTAACTAACTAATATTTTTGTGGGCTTTGGTCTTTTTGCCTCTAGTTAGCCTGTTATAAATAAACAGATCCAAAGATTTTTTTTTTCTAGACATAGTTCTTAAGTCATAGTTTTTAAGTCTTATTGGTGTATTTATCTGTTTGTTTTTAGTGGCCCATTCTCTTCCTCTATTTTAGTAGAGGTTACCCTGAGGCCAGCCAAAACCACAAGCTTGGGTAGGAAGGCAACACCCTTAATTTGGTCTTGAACTCTTGGATGGATCTATATTTTGGCTGAGAAATCTTTTTTTTTTTTTTTAAGATTTTATTTATTTGACAGAGGAGAAACACAGCCAGAGAGGGAACACAAGCAGGGGGAGAGAGAGAGGGAGAAGCAGGCCTCCCGCCGAGCAGGCAGCCCGACGCGGGACTCGATCCCGGGTCTCCGGGACCATGACCTGAACCGAAGGCAGTCGCTTAATCAACTGAGCCACCCAGGCGCCCCTTGGCTGAGAAATCTTAACAAGAGATACTTCTGAAAAAATAAAGAGCTTATTTATCCTTCCATTTGGGGGCCAGTTTAGATTTTCTAACCCTGAGGCCTCCAATCAAGGTACTTGATCAGTATAAGCTATAGACCACTTAACAACCACTCTTTCTAGAGTGACAGGGATCATAGACACACACAATATACCTTTTAGTTTTTACAGTTTAACCATTATTGTGACATGAAAAGGTTCACCAGTTTTCCATTCTGCAATATCTGTTTTCTTGCTCTATCTTTGACTCAACCACAAAACCAAGAAACACATTTTAAGTTTTAATCTTGCTAGCCCCTTACTTCTGGTTACCAGTTTATTATGCAGGCTAAACTGCCATACCAACTGTACCATATATATGCCAAACCATATATCTGTATATATTTTTATAGTGCCTTAAATAAAAGAAGTTTTTTCTTTTTTTCTTTTTATGTGACAGTCTGTGAAAATAGGCCTGTGGTCCAGGTCAGTATGCAGATCTCCCTGAGATCATACAAGAACCCAAGTTCCTATCATTCTGTTGTTCTACATCAGAACAGGCTTCTCAAACTCAGTACTATTTTTTTTTTAAAGAAAGGTTATATTTATTTGAGAAAAAGAGCACATGTGCGAGAGAGAGAGAGAGAGAGAGCACAAGCAGAGGTGGGCAAGGTGGGAAGGGGCAGAGAGCCAAGTAGACTCGCTGCAGAGCAGGGAGCCCGACACACGGCACAATCCCAGGATCCTGGGACCATGACCTAAGCCAAAGGCAGACACTCAACTGACTGAGCCACCTGGGTGCCCCTCAGACTCAGTACTATTGACATATTGGGGCTAATTGTTTGTTGTGGGCGGTTGCCCTGTGCAGTGTAGGATGTTCAGCAGTATTTCTGACCCCTGCCTGATAGACACCAATGGCGCTTCACTAGTTAGGACAAACAAAAATGTCTCCAGACATTACTAGATGTCCCCTGGGAGGCAGTATCATTCCCGGTTGTGAAACATTGCCTTATAATCTCTTGGAATCATCTTCATCTATGTGGTCAAAGCAGATTTTAATCCATACTGAAGAGGAAAACCAACCAATCAAAACAGACTTAGATGGTATAATTAGCAGTGACATTAATATAGTAATTATAACTTTATTCCATATGTTCAAAAGTTAAGATATGGAAGATATAAAAAACACCCAAACTGAAGTTCAAGAGATAAAATTACAATGTTTGCTAGAACTAAGAAATATTTTAAATGGGGAGGTTGGGTGGAAAGATAGTAGAATAAGAGAACCCTCGGTTTGTCTTGTTCCATGATACGACTAGATAACACTCACATCAGCATAAATAATGTGGGAGATGACCCGAAGACTGGAAGAACAAACTCCACAACTAAAAATAGAGAGGAGGCCATATCAAGGAAGGTAGGAAGAGTGAAGACACAGTTTGAGAGCAAAATGGCCTGTGGCTGCTCATGGTGGGGAGGAAGCTGGTGGTGAAAAAAACAAAAAACAAAACAGAATTTCACAAACAGAGAGCCCATGAATAAAGAGAATGAATCCCCATAACTTTGTCTTTGAAGGCAAGAGAGGCCAAATTTCATGAGTTCTTACAACCAATGAGACTTAAAGCCTGGAAACCAGTAGGCTTAGCTCTGGGAGAGCCCTAAGGGCATCAGGAAGGAAGTTCCTGCCCTTAAAAAGACAACAAGGCAAATAGCTCATGTAGATACAGGGTAGCACCAGCAGTTTGAAAAACATGAGGGATATATGGGCAGGTGAGTGATTTGCTCATCTCAGAGCATGGCCTGAAGAGATAGGGATCATGGGGAGACCCCCATAGGAACAACAGAATTGACAGGCATCATTTCCCTCTGCTGCCCCCAGCCTAAACAGTGGACACCTGCGGGAACCAGTAGCACTTGTTACCTAACTTGTTACACCAAGCCGCACCACCCCCAGACAGCCCCCGCCCCACATCATGCTTCTGCAGTCTGCCCAGTCAAGTCATGCTTTTGGCACTGCAGGCCCTCAACCCCAGACCAGCACAAATCCTGCCAACATCACTTTCCTGGCCTGAGCATTTTGCAGATCCTCAGTTCCAGCGTGGAAGGGGTTGGGTCTCATTTCAGAAGCGAAACACTATGCACCTTGTTAAAATGTTCCCCTACCCCTACTGGGGACCAAACACTGCTCATAATAGGCAAAGAGAGCCTTTGCACACAACTGGACTGAAAGAAAAAGAGGCCAAGACTCAACAGCAAACCACATGCAACACACAGGAGACACTCCCTGAAGGGCCAGGTTCTGCGGAATAGGGGACACTACACTGCAGGGCACTACAGGACCTCTTATTCGTAAGGCTGCTGTCATTAAGAGCAAGAGAAATAGCTGACTTTCCTAACACATAGAAACAGACACAGAGAGTCAGACAAAATGAGAAGACACAGAAATATATCCCAAATGAAAGAACAGGACCAAATCCCAGCAAGAGATGTAGGCAAAAAGGATATAAGTAATATGTCTGATAGAAACTATCCTAGGAGTACTTGGTGGGCTCAGTCAGAAAAGCATGTGACTCTTGATCATGGGGTATTGAGTTTGAGTCCCACATGGGGTGTAAGGATTACTAAAAAATAAAAATAAATAAAGTAATGATCACAAATATATTTACTGGGCCTGAGAAAAGAGTAGAAGACATCAGTGAAACCCTTAGCACACAGAAAAAAAGAACCAGTCAGAGATCAAGAACACAATAAATGAAACTAAAAACACACTTGATGGAATAAATAGAAAGCTGGATGGAGCTGGGGAACGAATTAATGACCTGAGAGACTAAGTAATGGAAAGTAACCAACCTGAGCAAACTAAAGAAAAGAAAATTATGTAAATTGAGAATAGTCTCACAGAAGTCAGTGACTCCATCAAACATGATAACACTGGAATTATAGGAATCTCAGAAGAGGAGAAAAAGGGACAGAAAACGTATTTGAGGACATAATAGCTGAAAACTTCCCTAATCTGGGGAAAGAAACAGATATTCAGATCCAGGAGGCACAGAGATTTTCCCCCCAGAATTCAACTCACAGAGGTATACTCCAAGACACATAGTCATTAAAATGGCAAAATTAGTGATTAAAAAATTTTAAGGCAGCAGGAGAAAAGAAGCACTGTATGTTCAAAGCACTGAATGGCAACAGTCTGCATCCAAGAGTGCTCTGTCCAGCAAGACTATTCAGAATAGAAAGAGAGTTTCCCAGACAAAAACTAAAGAAGTTCATGACTGCTAAACCAGCCCTACAAGAAATGTTAAAGGAGACCCTTTGAGTATAAAGGAAAGACCATGGGCGCCTGGGTGGCTCAGTGGGTTAAAGCCTCTGCTTTCAGCTCAGGTCATGATCTCAGGGTCCTGGGATTGAGGCCCACATCGGGCTCTCTGCTCAGCGGGGAGCCTGCTTCTTCTCTCTCTGCCTGCCTCTCTGCCTACTTGTGATCTCTCTCTCTGTCAAATAAATAAAATCTTTAAAAAAAAAAAAAAAAAAAAAACAGGGGCGCCTGGGTGGCTCAGTGTTTTAAAGCCTCTGCCTTCGGCTCAGGTCATGATCCTGATCAAGTCCCACATCGGGCTCCCTGCTCAGCGGGAAGCCTCCTTCTTCCTCTCTCACTCCCCCTGCTTGTGTTCCCTCTCTCGCTGTGTTTCTCTCTGTCAAATAAATAAATAAAATCTTTAAAAACAAAAACAAAACCCACAAAAACAAAGGAAAGACCATAAGTGAAAATATGAAATGTAAAAAACATAAACGCAGTAAAAATTAATATTTCTATAAAAATTCAGTCAAGGAATTCATAAAATAAAAGGATATAAAATATGACACCATATCCCTAAAACACAGGAGAAAAAGAGTAAAAAATGGGTTCAAACTTAAGCAACCATCAACTTAATATAGACTGCTATATGCAGATGTTATTTACAAACCTAATGGTAACTGCAAATCGAAAACCAGGAATAGATATGCAAAGAATAAAGAGAAAGGAATCCAAGTGTATTACTAAAGAAAGCCAACAAACATGAAAGACAGCAAGAGAAGAGAGAGAAAATCTATTGCTCTAAAAAGCAAGTAACAAAATGTAATAAATACATATCTTATCAGTAATGACTTTGAATGTAAATTGACTGAATGCTCCAATCAAAAGACATAGGGTGACCGAGTGAATAAAAAAATAAGACCCATCTCTATGCTGCCTCCAAGAGACTCATTTTAGACCAAAAGATACCTGCAGATTGGAAATGAGGGGATAGAGAAACATTTATCATGCAAATGGATGTCAAAAGAAAGCTGGGGCAGCAATGCTTGTATCAGACAAATTAGATTTTAAAACAAAGAGACAAAGAAGGATACTGTATAATAATAATATAGGTGACAATCCAGTAAGAAGATAGAACAACTATAAATATTTATGCACCCAACATGGGAGTACCCAAATACAGAAAACAATTAATAACAAACAGAGGAAATGATCAGTAGTAATAAAATAATAGTAGGGGACTTTAATAACTCATGTACATTGATGAACAGATTATTCAAAGAGAAAAATCAACAAGGAAACAGTGGCTTTGAATGATCCGGTGGACTAATGGATTTAATAGACATATTCAGAACCTTACATCCTAAAAGAACAGAATACATATTCTTTTCAAGTTCACATGGAGCATTCTCAAAAGAAATTGTGTATTAGGCCACAAAACAAGTCTTAACAAATTCAAAAAAATGGAAGTCATATCGTGCATCTTCTCTGACCATGCTATGATGCTAAGAATCACAAGAAAAAATCTGGAGAGAGCACAAATACAAGGAGGTTAAATAACATGCTACTAAAGAATGAATGGGTCCACCAGGAAATCAAAAAATAAATCAAAAATTACATGGAAACAAATGAAAATGAAAACACAGTGCTCCAAAACTTTTGGGATGCAGCAAAAATGATTCTAAGTGATTCTTTGTTCGAAAAGGGAAGTTTATGGAGATACAGGCCTAACTGAAGAAGCAAGAAAAATCTCAAATAACCAAACTAACCTTATACCTAAAGGAGCTATAAAAAGAACAAATGGGGCACTGGGTGGCACAGTCAGTAGAATATCCACTCTTGGTTTTGGCTCAGTTCATAATCTTAGGGTTGTGAGATCAAGCCCTGCGTGGAGCTCCTCAGCATGAAATGTGCTTGAGATTCTCTCTTTCTCCCTCTGCCCCCCCCCACTCATGTGTGTGCTCTCTCTCTTTACCTTTCTCTCTCTCTCAAAATAAAATCTTAAAAAAAAGAAGAAGAACCAATAAAACCTGAGCCCAGCAAGATGAAGGAAACAATACAGATTAGAGCAGAAATAAATGATACAGAAACAAAAAAACAGTAGAACAGATCAATAAAACCAGGAGCTAGTTCTTTGAAAACTCCAACAAAATTGATAAACCTCTAGCCAGACTCATCAAAAAAAGGAAAAAAAAAATAGAGGACCCAAAGAAACACAGTGAATCACTAATGAAAGAGGAGAAATAACCAACACGACAGAAATACGCAAAAAAAAAAAAAACATCGTAACAGAATCCTGTAAAACCCTATGTGCCAACAAACTGGGCACATTAGAAGAAATAGATCAGTTCCAAGAAACATATAACCTACCAAAACTAGACCAGGAAGAAATAGAAAATTTGAACAGACCAGTCACCAGCAATTAAATTGAATCAATAATGAAAAAACTCCCAAAAAACAAAAGTCCAGGACCAGATGGCTTCATAGGTGAACTCTACCAAACGTTTAAAGAGTTAATACCTATTCTTCTTAAACCATCCCAAAAAATACAGGAGGAGGAAGGAAAACTCCCAAATTCATTCTGTGAGGCCTATATCACACTGATAACAAAACCAGATAAAGCCACCACAATATGGGAGTTCAGTCAGAAGATCTCAGGGTCATGAGTTCATGCTCCTTGCTGGATATGGAGATTACTAAAAAAAAATAATAATAAGTAAACTTTCAAAAAGGACACCTCAAAAGAAAGAGAACAACAGGCCACTATCTGTCATAAATGTAAGTGCAAAAATATTAGCAAACCCAATCTAGCAATACATTAAAAAAATATACACCATGACCAAGTGGGATTTATTCCCAGGATGCAAGGGTGGTTCAATATTCATCACAAAAGAATCAACATGATATGTCACATCAGTAAGAGAAAGACCATATGATCATTTCAGTGCATGCATAACAAGCATTTGACAAAGGACAACATCCTTTCTTGATAAAAATCCTATGCAAACTAGGTCTAGAGGGAACATAACTCAACATAACTCAAAAAAATAAAGGTCTTGTATGAAAAACCCACAGCCAATGTCATACTCAATGATGAAACTGAAAGCTTTTCTCCTAAGGTCAGAAATAAGACAAGGATGTCCACTCTCACTACTTTTATCAACATGGTACTGGAGTCCTCACCACAGCAATTAGATATCATAAAGAGATAAAAGACATCCATATTAAAAAGGAAAAAGTAAAACTCTATTTACAGATGACATGATACTCTTTATAGAAAACTCTAAAAACTCCACCAAAAAAGCTACTAGAACTGAGAAATGAATACAGTGAAGTCAAAGGATATAAAATCAATATATAGAAATCTGTTGCATTCTTATACGCTAATAATGAAGTAGCAGAAAGTGAAAGTAAAGAAATAATCCCATTTACAGTTGCACCAAAAACAATAAAATACCTAGTAATAAACATAAACAAAGAGGTGAAAGACTTGTACTTTGAAAATTATAAAACACTGTTGAAAGAAAGTCAGGATGACACAAAGAAATGGAAAGACATTCCATGCTCATAGGTTGGAAGAAAAAATATTGTTAAAATGTCTATATTACTAAAAGCAATCTATAGACTTAATTTAGCCTGATGGTTACCAGAGGAGAAGTGAGTAGGGGAATGGGTGAAATAGGAGATGGAGATAAAAGAGCATGCTTATCCTGATGAAAAATAATAAAAATAAGAAAAGAAATACAATTGATCTAAAAAATGAGATCTGTTGAATGGGATTAATGTCAGATGAGACTTTGCAAAGGAAAAGATTAATGAACTTGCAAACACAGCAATTTGAAGCCATTCAAAATTAAATGCAGAGAGAAAAAAGTATTTTAAAAAAGAAAGGAATAACAAGTTTTATAATATTTTAAAAGGCCTTCTGCATATGTAATCGGGGTTCTTAAAGAGGGGGCAAGGGGGAAAAGCAGAAAAAACATTTGAAGACATAATAGCTGATGTTTTCCCAAATTTAATGAAAACTGTAAACCCACAGATCCCAGAAATTCAGTGAATTCCAAGCAAAATTTGGTGAATTCCAAGACATGTGAAGAAAACTATACACGAACATGTCATAATCAAACTGTTCAAAACCAGTGATAAAAAGAAAATCTTAAAAGTAGTCAAAGAAAAAAAAAGACACAGCATCTATAGCAGGACAAAGTAGTATAGATTTCTCCTTAAAAATAATGCAAGCAATAAGATAGTAGAACAGCAGGGGGAAAAAATCACCAAAATTTCTTTATAAAAAGTAAGGTCAGATACTTACAGACAAGGTGCCTGGGTGTCTGAGTCGGTTAAGCATCTTACTTTGTCTCATATCATGATGCCATCAAGTCCTGCATCGGGCTGCTTGCTCCATGGGGAGCCTGCCTCTCTCTCTGTCAAATAAATAAACTCTGCCTGCTCTCTCTCTGTCAAATAAATAAAATATTTTTAAAAAATAACTTGCAGATATACAAAACCTGAAAGAACTCATCACTAGCAGATATGAATTACTAAAAATGTTATAGGAAAGCCTCTGGCTGAAGGAAAATGATCCTTGAAGGAAACAGAAATCTGTTCTGCACAGAGGATTATAGAATACTGCAAATGGTAACTACGTGGGTAAATGAGTAGGACTTTTTTTCTTTTTGTTTAAATTTCTCTAAAATGTAACTTACTGTTATTTTTTTTTTTTTAGATTTTATTTTTTATTTGACAGAGAGAAAGAGCAGGAACATGAGCAGGGCGAATGGGAGAGGGAGAAGAAGGCTCCCCGCTGAGCAGGGAGCCTGATGCGGGGCTTGGTCCCAGGACCGTGGGATCATGACGGGGCCAAAGGCCTACACTTAATGACTGAGCCACCCAGGCTCACTGTTTAAACAAAAAATAATAACAATGTGTTATGGAGTGAGTGTATAACATATGTAAAATAGGAATGTGTGACAATAATAAAATATAAGCCAGGAGGGAAGAAATGGTATTATACCATTGTAAGGTACTTAAATTAAATGTGAAGTATGTAATACCATTTGAAGGCGGACTGTGATAAGTTAAAGCAACACTAATGCAACTGCTAAAATAGCAAAATAGAGTTACAGCTCATAAGGCAACAAAGGAAATAAAATAGAACCATAAAAAGTATTCTATCTGAAAGAAGCAGGAAAAAAGGAAAGAGGAGAAAGAGTAGATCAAACAAATGAAAAACACTTCAAGATGATAAACATTTATGTACCTAAGAAGACTTCTAAGCAGACTGACCAGGAAAGCAAAAGATAAGGCACAAATTACTAACAACAGATCCTACAAACACTACAAAGGAAAAGAACATTCTGAACAACTTTATGAAAAGAAATTTGACAACTTAGGTGAAATGGACAAATCTCTTGAAAACCACAAACTGCCAAAGCTCACTGAAGATCATCTGATTAGCACTTTATCTGTTAGAGAGTGCTCTTTTCACAATACATTTTATTTTGCAACTTGAAATTTTTATTAACTAGAGGAAATTGAAGCATGGTTGCATGGATACTAAATCCCAACATATAGACAAAGTGATATATCTTGTATTTTAAGACATAATAGCTATGGAAAAAAAAGTGTAAGATTAATATAAGAACAGATGTTTTCACAATTTACCCCCTACCTCGTCATAATTCCGTAGTTAGACTGATCAGGGGGGAAAAAAGTGTTCTGTGATATGGTACCATTCTGTTCTTCCACAGTTATGGACCTTTGAGTTCCCTTGCTTCTCTACCCATCCCTTTGGTGGGTTCCTCTTCCTCCTCAGATTTTAGCCATAGCTAAGTCTTTGGCCTTTTGCATTTTTGCATTGTGTCATTCACTTTCCAAAGAAAATAATTCCTAAATTTTGTCCTAGCTCAAGTTCCAATCTTATTTTTTCAGCCACCCTTTATAACATCTTCAAGTGGCCTTTGACATTTCTTTCTTACTGTCATTGTTGCTATGTGAATAAGGCAGCTCACATACAGCACAACTTTATGGGGTGTTATTTACAGAGACAGTGATCTGCATATCTGTACATCCTGTTCTTGATAATCACACCCTCTTCATTTTTTCATTCTCCCATTGAAGTCTTTAACCTAAACCCTAGCTCTGTATCCTGAAAGCATCTTAATTTTATATATCATGACTCCTTTCCTTTGTTTATACAGTCTTCCTAGCCCCTGTGTTCTGGCTCAAACGCTACTCCCTTTAAAGCATGGTTCCTGAGGCTTCTGCCTGAAATGAACCTCTGCTGCAATTACAAAATGTATAATTCACTTTGTCACTAACATACTGTGTTTCTTTTTATTTAGAAAGGGATGTCCTGCATTGTCCCATTAAACTATTTCTCATACACAGTCTGAAGCTTTCTTTTTATCTGCCGGAGTGGCAAGTGCATTTCTGCAGGTTCAGCAATTGTCCCTAATTCCAGGATTGATGCACAGAGTCGCGAAAGGCCAAAGGATTAACCTTATCCATTTTCTAGTTGTTGTCTTTAAGTAGATTGCACTTCATCTAAAGCAATACTTGAAGCAGTTTTGATTTTTCCCTAATGATCTGTGCTTTGTTTTCATGTTTTATATTGGAGAGAAAGAAACGATGCTAATCCTTGCTGCTTTAGATTAAATTTGTTAGTTGTTTATACAGTAAATGCAGATCTTTTCACATCAATTATGTATGCCAAAACTCCTTTTTTCTAAGTACAAAAGTCCCATGTCCCAAATTTAAAGTGTTTTCAATTTAAATAATCATGCACAGAAAAAAATTTCTGTCAACTTTACTAACTCCTAAACACTGAAATGGAATTCAAATACCCTAGTCTTTTCCTGAAAACTGTCTATACTGTATTCATATGGATGGCTCTAACTTCATCACATTATCCCAACTCCAGCTAAATTGGATGTGGACTCAAGATTAGCCAGGCATGCCTGGGGCTTGTCTGCTTTCTGCCTGTGAATAGCCTTCTAGTCTTTCTAAGTCTACATATTTTTTCAAATCCAGCCATAACTGATCTCTAGTCATCACTTACCATCCTGTGTTATAGTCCTAACTGGAGATAACTCTCAGGAAATACTGTTGCATTATAGCTTACATGTTAAAGTAAGTGCTTTTAAATATCTGCTTTATTTTATTTAAATGCCATTTAAAGAATTTAAGGGAAGTTCTTTGACACTAATTTGTTCGTTTGTTACTGATTTGTTCATTTGTTACTATCCCCTGAGTCGCAACTCTGCATGGGTGGCACTTTGCATCCTAGGAGAGAGGCACCTTTTTGGGGGTATAGTATATTGGGGTGTGAGGGAATACCAGATAGGGAATCTAAATACATTGCTAGCTCTTCTTGAGTCAGTTCTTCACTGAGTGACTTCAGTGAAGTCATTAAATTTATTTGCGTTTCTTCCTGATACATGAGATATTCAAATACTATTACAATATATATCCAAATGTGGGAATCCTCAGTTTGAAATTAGTGCCACCATTCTCTGTTGATAAATTGAGAGGTGAGTGAACATATTTGCCTCCTTGTTACTTTTTCTTGTTTATTTGAATACTTAGAGACTTGACTACTTTTACTCTACTATCCTTTCTCTTTAGGTCTCTTCATCAATTTATTATATGTACCTTAGCTCAGATCTCTTTCCTTTCTTTGACATCACCAGTCTGAGATTTCTCCCTGTTGTGGCAGGAAGTGGGAGAGGCTGATGCCGGTGTGGGACTGGTAATGGGTCATCTACGCAATGTGGTAATACACCGTAAAGGTCGAGAGTTGAGCAGATGAACTGAAGGTCACCAAGAGGGGCACGAGCCATCACCTAAGGCTGGTCTAGGATGAGTTGTGAGAACCAGAGTACAAAGCCAAGAATAGACAGAACTGTCAGGGAGCAAATGAAAATAAGTGGAAAGAAGGGCAGTCTGGAGATGGAATGGGGAGGGGGCAGTGAGGGAGTGGGGGGTAGGGTGGGTGCTTGTGTGCAGCTCGGCTCTCACAGGTTCTGCAAGCTCTTGTGTGGTTGAGCCAGCTCCATTTTTAATGATCAGCCTTGGAAACGAAGCCACCGGTCAATGTATTCTTCTTTTTTAAAAAATCTATTCTTAATTATTAAATTATAAATGCCTCCTCCTTAATTATAAAATAATTGGGAGGTGGGTCACCCATTTTGTTCTTGGTGGTATTTAAATAGGCTCTTAGAAAGCTTTTCTTCTCCTCCTCCTCCCCGTTCCTTTTTATATCGAATATACTGCAAAATTTCAAAATACACTGTTAACAGATAGGTGATTTTAAACCAGAGAATTAAGTCTTTCAGATTGTTAGTTTTTCACTCAGCCACCACTTTGATAAAATAAGCAAATTCAGTAAGTACACATATAAATAAAAATATAAATACATATACATATGAATTGTATCATGACTAGGTATTTTATGCTAGGTTTAGGCAATTTTAGGATAAGTAGAAGAAGTCAGAGAAATTCCTGCTGAGCACAGTTGTAGTTGGTGCATTCCTACTGGAAAATAATGTGTTCACATTTCAGAGCAAAGACAACAAAGCTGACACTGGTATTTAATGAGCTAAAGGAGTAATGCCTCTTTTAAGCACATGCCCATTCGGGTCCTGCCGGAGCTCCTGAGCATGTTTATTCAAGTGCTGACCGTACAGACCATACTACTTCTCCACTATTATATGCAAACCTCTCAACCTCATAGTGGCAACACCTGTTCTCAGGCCCCATTGTCTTGCATTCAGTGAAATACTTATGTATCAGACTTTTAGTTCTGGAAGGTCGGCTATATTTCTCAGCTTTCATTCATAGGAAAGAATGAAATAAAAACCATATGTAAGTGTAAAACAAATGGACGTTGGAACGAAATTCTTTGGTTAATTTATCTAGCCTGGCTAATTTCATTTCGAACATCTTATCCATTTACTTGTAGTTTTTCTCTTATCTAAATGTAACAGCTTATAGGGGGACATATGGAAGTGTCTTCCATCTGCCACAAGTGATTTCCATGTCATTTTCTTGAAAGTGCTTTCAGTCTTGTTATTAGTGAATTCTGAGTATCTGCCCCCTTGGGCAAATAAACTTGCCAAGCAGATGTTTTCTTAAAGGTGTATTTTATGTTAATATGAGTTTGGGCATGGCATAGCATTGTTTAGAAATGGGTGCCTGGGTAATTGGGCATCTGCCTTCAGCTCAGGTCATGATCCCAGGGTCCTGGAATCGAGCCCCACATTGGGCTCCCTGTTCAAGTCTGCTTCTCCCTCTCCCACTCCCCCTGCTTGTGTTCCCTCTCTCGCTATGTCTCTCTCTGAACAATAAATAAATAAAAGCTTAAGAAACCTTTGTTTGAGAACTTTAATGATTGGATTTTGCAGCACTGATTACTTACAGCCAAGTAACTTACTACGTCTTTCAACACATATACTTCGTTTCCATGTGAAATGGAAAACATTTTTTAACATAACACTCCCCTCCCCTATATATTTTACACACTAAAGTCCAAACTAAAACAGTGACTTTTGGACTTGCATTTGTGTCCATCCTACAAAGTGCCCATTTGTCCTTTGATCCACCTCAGGGAGCCAGTCTGTCCCGTGACGAGAGCCCCACGCTCCTCCAGCCAAATCTGTTTTTTTCAGAAGAACTACCAAGGGATAGTGAACATACTGCTAAATTGAGTTTTATTTATTTTCTCATGACTTTTACACTGTTTTACTATGTGTTAGCATTTTCCCTCTTCTTTTAGAAATCTATAAATATTGCACTTGCTTTCATTTTGACCTTTCTTCTTATTAATTTAGACATTAAATAAAATAGACACGATCCCCTAGTATAATACATGTCTTAAAAATTAAGCTCCTATTTTAATTCTGTTTATAACTCACTTCTTCACTTGAGCACCTGTTATTCATTTATTTACTCAAAATTTGTTTAAATAATCTGCGACCATAGTGACAAGGAGCTGTGGGTAGTGGGCATGCCATGATGAATATGTTGTAGTTAAGTCAAGGGCTTCACAGATAAGTACTGAAGACGGATAGATAGGCAAGTGATTGCCACAGAGTGATTGTTACTGTGTGGTCATGAAGAGATCGGACAGGATGCTGAGGCAGAGGAGGTAGGCAATGATAGGGATGACCTGAAAGGGAAAGTGGCATTTGAGTCTTAACTAGCAAGGAGGGCACCTGGCTGGCTCAGTCAGAAGAGCCTCTGACTCTTGATCTTGGGGTTGTGAGTTCAAGCTCCACATTGAGTGTGGAGATTACTTAAATAAAACTTAAAAAGATTAACAAGAGAAGACAAGGAATGATATTTCGGGCAATGAGAACAGCATATGTGAGAACCAGAAATATCATAAAATACAGCATGTTGGGGAAGAAGCTTCATGAGACCGTTGGACTTAAGGTGTCAAGGGGCCAGATGTAATTGGTGGCTAAGGGGTGGCTTATAGTTAGGGTTGTGTGCTAACCTTTGAACCTGTGGGCCAGAGGCTACCTTCCAGTAGTTATGTAATTAGATGTGGTGTTTTGGGGAGAAAATTTTGGAGACAGTGAGAAATCAAGGGAAATGTGGGGAGACTGGTGATAAATATGGAGAGTGATTAAACTATTAGGATAGTCCAGGGGAAAAATCGTGAAAGCCTTTTGAACCAAGGCTGTGATAGCAGGGCTGGAAAGGATTGGGTACAGGGGATGCTGAGCAGCGTTTCCCAGGTGTTGTCAGGGAGACATGGGAAAGATTAGATGTGCTCGATGATAAATGCTAAGTCATTGCTATTCTCATTGCTAGTCTCTCCTTTCTTTCTCCCTCTTTCTTTCCTCTTCACAACTTCCCAATCCTGTCCTCTCTTTAATTTTAAGAAAAGGAGCTGCATATAAAATGTTTTTTTATAGGGAGGGCAGCTTATTAGATCTTATACGGTGGCCCTTACACAGTGGACCATACCCGGTCTTACTTCCTGCTTATTTAGTGATAACCAGTGTGTCCCTAGACAATTTTGTAGTGCTATCAGATCAGCTTCTGCTTGGTTCTGCCTGAAGCATTAGGGTTTGAACTCCATTAATAAACAGACTCTCAGAGAAAGTAACCAAACCATTTGATCTTTTAGCCGAATTTAGTGCCTCAAAATCAGCAACTCTGAAGAAGAATTCCTATGTCAGGGAACATTTCACTTCCTCTGTGGTGCACCCGTCCCTGATTTGGTAAAGAATATTATCTCTGGCAATTTTGTATCAATGAGTTCTATAAAAGAAGACATAATAAGCCGCATGTACTTGGAAAGTTACACGAATATAATGAAGAGCTATTTTTCCTTTATGATGCTTCTCAGATTTAAGCATTGCTCTGTGTCCATGGCAACCACACCGGTCCAGGCTTTCCTCTTCTCACATTTGGTTCATTGCAAGAGCTTTATGACTTGTCTACCTTCACTCTCTTCTTCTCTTAAACTCCCTTGCCCTCTGCTACCAGATTCATCTCTCTAAAGATTTGTCTTCATCGTATTATTCGCCTGTCTGTTGTCCGATATAAGCCATTCATCTGGCATTCCGTTTTCACCATAATCTGGCCTCACATGTACCCATTAGGCACACTATTGCAGTCCTGGGAATCCCTTAACGTCCCAGTCATGGGTCTTGTTTCTGCTCCAAGTCTACAATGCCCCTGAGGATGGAGACCATATTATGTACTAGTACATTCCACTGGCACCAAGCACAACTCTGGGCTCACGATGTGTACATAGTGAACTGAATATTTCCTCTTCCACCTTTTGCCCCTGGGCTCATTTAGTCCTCTCTGTCCCTACTTGGCCTAACGGGTGTTTCTGGTTATTTTGTGTTGTTACTTTCTTTCTCCTTCCTAAAGTAGTTGACGGTTTTATAGCATATATTATCCAAAGTTTGCAGGACATTTTTAAAAACCAATATTATGATATCTTTGTTCTTAAATATGGAAAGCTGTCTCTACCAAAGCCCACAGTGACTCAGCTACTTGCATGTCTAAAATGGTTTCTACAGTTTTAGGTGGCTTGTCATTATGACGGTTATAGATTGACAGTAGCCTTATTTGGAAGCATAGCATTCAGTATTAAGATTAGCACTGCGCAGTTCACTAGGTCCACCTTCTGTACAAAGATGTGCATAGACGTAGGTTCGGGGGAAGAAAGCAACTTGACACTCAGGAAAGGTATATTCTATAATGCTTTTAAATGTTTTAATACCACTATGATATTTTTATTCAGTGGTATTTTTAATTGAGATAAAATAACTGCCTTGCCATAGAGTAACTGTGAAGAACAAACACTGTAAGGTAAGCTTGCTTTCCATCTGCTACGCGGAAGTAACTGAATTCATTCCTCAGTAAACCCACAAGTTGCTGTGTTATGGCCTTGTGGGGTCTCTCAGGGAGAGCTGAAACCGTAAATATCAAATCTGTAAATGTCAAGGGGTCACTTGAGCTGACTCCTGGTTGCTAAAGAAAAGAGAGATTCAGAATGCCCTGTAAAATAATAATCCTTTAAAGTAACAATGAATTTATGAATTTTTAAAAAGCTGAAACCAGAATCTTATTTTACTTTTATGGTTTTCTCTAATAACTTGTCAGTAAAGATTATTTAAAACTCTCCCTCCTCTCCCCCATGAGACTTGCCCTGACATTTTCTAGCTGGAGAAAGAGATCATACATGAGAAAGAAGTAAACAGTTTCAAGTAGTGATGAATGTTGTGAAAGAAAGAATACAAGAGAATCCAGTGTATTACTGCTCTCCATTAGGTAAGCTGGTAAGAGGAGGCCTCTGTGAGCAAAGTAGCATTTGAGGTGAATGATGTAATGGACCCAGCCATGTGATGACCAGAGACAACAGCAAGTACAAAGGCCCTGAGGCAGGAGAAGTTTTGTATATTGAAAACAGAGAGGGGACCAGTGTGAGTGGAGCACATTGAGTGAGATATAGAGAGGAAGGAGATGTGGTCAGGGAGCTAGGCAAGGGCCAGATCAGAGAGACATATAAACAGTAGCAAATGTTGGCATTGGGGTTTAAGGCAAAGCCAGTATCAGTTTTAGGCAGGGAGAAATTATACCTAATTTATGGTTTTAAGACATTGGATTGAGGAATTCTGGAGTGTAGAATGTTAATGGAAAAAGAAGCGAGAATGGAGACAAGTCAGACTTATTTCAGAACGCTGAATCAGGACGTCATGGTAGCTGGGACCAAGGTGGTAACAGTGAAGACGGAGAAAGAAGACAGATTCAGAGAATGTTGTATGCAGAGCTGACAGGACTCGTAGATACATTGGACTTGGAAGGCTAAGGGAAAGTGGGAAATCAAGGAATCAAGGACGTAGAAATTGGGCAGATGGGTTTTGCAAAGGAGCACTTGGCTGGCTCTGTCAGAAGAGCATGCAACTCTTGATCTCAGGGTTGTGAGTTTGAGCCCCACATTGGGTGTAGCAATAACATAAAAAATACTGACTTGCAAAACATGAACATTTCTTTTAGCAGTGATCTCATTACCATTACAGGAATGGCCCATAATAGGCACCTGTGAGATTTTTATTCTTACCTCCACCTCAGCACATTTTTATTAGGAATTTTTATTCTCATGTTACTAACATGTAGGTCACCAAATTTCAAGCAAAGGACTAGAAATATCAGTGAATATTATATGAGATTCAGTCATTCATCAACTCAGTAATTATTTCCTGAGCTCTTTGTATGTGTAGTCACTCTACATAGGGTGATAGGAACATGTTGGTGAGTGAAGCAAATGCAGAATGTTCCCTTAAGGAGCATTCTGTCTGGTGGGGTCAATTATTTCCCTAGTAAAATATGACTAGTTATTAAATCACACCTGGCATAATTGAGAAGAATATCATGACATAATATTAGAACATCTCCTCACAGGTTTCATATTTTCCCTTGTTTACCTCATTCATGGCCGTATTTCACCAGTGATTTCTAAACCCTCCCATGGCTCCAGATTCATCTTTCCCATGGCCTGTGGAACATCTCCAACAGATTGCCACATATTTCTTGGTAACCTCATTCATCCCGCACCCTTTCCTGGCCCCAGTGCTTTCCCTATCAGTTATTACCTGTACTATCATCCCATCTTACCAACCTAGAAATGTCACAGTCAGCAATAATATTAGCAACTTCATAAGATTACTGTTTTAAACCTTATTTCCTTAATGAAAAATGAGACTCAAAAAGGTTAGCTTTTCTCAAGTCACGCAGTTACTAGACATCAAATGTTGGTTTTTAAATCTAGGTCTGTCTGATATCTCAGTTTTTGTTCTTTCAGTAACATTTTGAAGAATTGTTAAAATTTTTAAAGGAAACAATGATGGAGGAAAAACATTCGAGAAAGAAGAGCATGAAAAGGCTGAGCAATATTAAAACACCAATAGCTCTAATCAGAGAAATGTCTGTCATTCTTCTACACATATTTTATCCGTTTTGGATACTGAACCATTTCAAGAAACAATTATAGGATAGCCATTATCTGTCAAGTAACTGCCTCTGCTCAGTTTTTAGGACAAGAAGAAGGATGGTACCTGGTATCTATCTCTAATTGCCTTAGCAAGGGAGAGGGACCCTAACCGTAGATTTCCAAATAGGAGTATGTGATAGGTAAAGGTAAAGCCTCTGCCTTCAGCCCAGGACCCTGGGATTGAGCCCACGGCAGGCTCTCTGCTCAGCAGGGAACCTGTTTCCTCTGCTCTCTCTGCTTGCCTCTCTGCCTACTTGTGATCTCTCTCTGTGTCAAATAAATAAAAAAAATCTTAAAGAAGAAAGAAAGAAAAGCTAAGTGAATTACAGGGGAAGCAGAGTTCAAGAAAAGGAGAAAGTAAGAGCAAGGACCTGGAGACGTGGAGTTACCAGGTATATACAGGGAACTCCCGAGTACCTTGAGTTTTGTAGACAGTGGCAATCCCAGCATGTCCTACTAAGGGCTGATCTCAAAGCAGAAGAGTCGAGAGTGGAGAAGAGGGGATGGTTTTGAGAGAGGTTGAAGCCGCTAGACTTGACTGATGGGTTAGAGGTAAAGGGAGGTAAAAGGGGGACTCTGAGATGACACCCAGGTGCGTATAATTGGGCAGATGGGGAGCCCATTAGCGAGGATAGGAAGTGTCAGAGGAGGATCTGTGCTGGGGAAGAAATAGCAACTTAGGACGCTGAGCTCAGGTTAATGTTCGAGGCTGCATATATCCTCTAGGGAGATAGATATATAGGTTGCACGCTCTGGAGAGAGGGCTGATCCTGTGGCTGGGTTGTTCAGTAGTGACTAACAAGAGAGGTATGGATAGGATCACGAGGGTACAGGTGCTGCTTTGTGAGCATAAGTTTTTACTCTGTTTCTGTTTCCGACATTTCTTCTTAGAACCTAAGACACACTAGTCCCACAGTCTGTTCATACTGACATGACTGTGTAAATCCTATTGTCTGCACTGAACTAGTTTGATTAGCCTCGAGGATCCAGCCTGTTTAAATCGACTTCCTTCACTGTTTAATAATTCAAGTTAGATTTTAAACATTTGGTAGTTATCCAAAAACTGTAATTGTAGTTAGCCCTTACTAGTAAGTAACATGATCTTGGGCGAGTCACTTCACTGTTCCAAGCTCAGGTGCCTCCAGTGTGAAAAGGTCATGACTGCTTGTTAGCATTAAATGCAGTAGTGCATACTCTAAGGGCTCGCCTCGTTCATAGCCTTTGTAGATACTGAATAAATAATGTTAGCATTCATACTATTAGTTACTCACATATCTACCAGAGTTTGTGATGTCTACGTCACTTTGCCAGGCCCTGCTTGGAACAAATAGGAGTATGTGATAGGTAAAGGAGCCCACCACACAAGGAAGAGCCGCGTGTACCTGTTCTCGCACCATCACGTAAGTCGGCCTGTGGCAATGCCGAGTACCTACGGGAACTGAATTCTCCTGGCAGGTGAAGAAGGAGCAGGTCACCTCCAGTGAAAGTAGAGGAAAAATCACCTCCCTCCTCAGCGTTTTGCTACCTCTGAAATTCCCCTGAATCCATCTGAAGCTGTGAGGCAAGGGGCAGGGGCAAGGAAAGAGTACTGCCAGACTACCTATTACCGCTATTATTCCAGAACATGGACTTGTCTCTGCAAAAAAGCCCTGACTGTCCCCATCTTGACATATTCATTTTATGGAAACAAATTCACTTGCTAATACATGGGCTGACCCATATAACTACTCCACTGAAAATATTATTTTTCACAGTGACAGCTATTAAACTACACTTAGCATTCTGTGTAACGTGAAGATGCCAGAGATAGCAAATTTAATAGAGAACTGGAGGTGGACCGTGGGGAGAAGACAGAGGCAATTCACAACTTATCAAGATGAATAAAGCCCTCATTATTCTTAACAGCCATGACAAACAATGTGCACGGACACTCATACACACATATAAAAATAAAAAGTAAAATGCTGATCCAGCATGAGAGAATCAAGGAGCAGTCTGGATTCGGTAGATCATTATTTTAATCTGATCAGTGTAACAACAACAAAAAGGCCATTACTAACATTTATTTGTGCTTCTGCTTCACCTTGAAAATAAATATGAGACTTATACAAAGTGCCCAGGGAAGGGAATAACTAAACTGAGACAGCCTTCCATTTTCAAGCCTGTATCACTGACAAGGCTTCAAGAAAGCCGCCCTTCAGCAGACCCTGTGGCCGAACTGCCAGGGATAGAACGTCCCTAACTGTGTGATCGAAGGGAGAGCGCGCCTCGCCTAAACACAGAGAAGGCAGAGATGTGCTGTGTGCTCTGTCATCCTCAGTGTGTGTTCAGAAGTGATTATTCTCAAGGCAGGCTTCTGGATGCCCCTCTCAACTCAAAATAGTGATCTTAGATTCTTTCGTAGCAGCGAGTGAGCGCAGGCTCCAGATCAATTCCATCTGAAATAAAATGGTGAAGCACAGTTTTCCTGATGAGAGAGTTGTTTGTTTGTTCATTTACTGGGCTACCTAAATTGAAAGACAACAACAGTGCAGGAAATCCAAGGTTCTCTGCCTTGTAACTGGGCACTGGTATCTTGGCTTCCTGGCTCTGCCTCCAGCAAGTTTTTGTTTGTTTGTTTGTTTGTTTTTAAAGATTTTATTTATTTGACATAGAGAAACACAGTCAGAGAGGGAACACAAGCAGGGGGAGTGAGAGAGGGAGAAGCAGGCTTCCCGAGTAGGAAGCCCGATGTGGGACTCGATCCCGGGTCTCTGGGATCATGACCTGAGCCGAAGGCAGTTGCTTAACCAACTGAGCCACCCAGGCACCCCTCCAGCAAGTTTTATGATCCTAAAGCTGTCACTTATCTACTGCCTCAGTCTTATCATCAGGAGGATAAACATGTTGGACTCTGATGCTTTCTAGGGTCTAACAACACATTATTTTATGATTCTGCTCTCATATCTAGAGTATCCTTCTTAGTGTGGGTAGTGCTTTACTGAGGGACATTGTTCAGAAAAGTGTGTTCTACCCAGGAGGTAGGGTTGTGAACACTTTAATGATGTTCACTTACTAGCAACATAATCTTGGGTGAGTCACTTCATTGTTCTAAGTGTTCTACGTGAATGGCCCAGAAACCAGGTTATGGGAGGTCCGGTTAGCAGCAGGGATGGTTAGCTTGGAGATAAGGAAATTAAGACTGCCTTCAAATATTTTAATTACTGTCACATAAAAAAGTCAATTTAATTCCGTGTTGTTATAAAATATATTCCCCAACCCAGTGACAAGAAGTTTCACATTCCTGGCTTATTACAAGTATTACTTTCTAAACAAATAAAAGTCCAGTAATGAAGTAGGCAGCCTTTTGAGATAATTGTCAATAAAGATAAGGAAGTAGAGGCAAAATGACCAACTCTTAAAGAGACTAAAAAAGTTCTTGCATTGATAAAGGCATTAAGCTAGAATCTGACTGCAAGAATTGCTACCATGACTATTCAGCATGTTATTAAAGTATTGTCGGTGGGAGAAATTTCTCTCTTCTATTAAAACAAAAAACACTCCTTTGAGGTGCTTATGCCTTAAATCTCACAAGAGGTCAGACCCTTCTTAAACACTAGGTAAGTCTATAATATTTTACAGGAATCTTTCCCCCTCTTTGATCCTATAAACTTGTTACCGGAACTACCCACCATGATGTCAGTTAATGACATATTTTATTTTGTATTCCAATTCTTGAGAGTATGAATTCCAGCTACAAAATAGACTCATTTCCCTGTGACAGAACTGATATCCTCAGTCTCACTACATTTCATTTTAGCCTCTTCTTCAAGTAGCGTGAATAATACATAAAGTTAGAAGCAGCGCCTGGGATCTCTTTCCACCTCCAGGAGTGTGTAGCACAGCTGGACCTTGGATGGCAGGCTGCGTGTTGTGAAGGCTTTGACACGTGCACCAAGACACCGGTGCTTTGTCCTGTGTCATCTGCATTTGACCTGTTTGTTGGATCTCAGGAACTTGCCAAATTATTGAGGGTGCATCTTTTAAAAGGTTGTCTGTCTGGGGGCGCCTGGGTGGCTCAGTCAGTTAAATATCTGCCTTTGGCTCAGGTCATGATCTCAGGGTCCTGGGATTGAGCCCTCTCCCTCTGCCCCTCCCCATGCTCATGTCCTGTCTCAGGTGTGCTCTCTCTCTTTCCCAAATAAATAAATAAAATCTTTGAAAAAAATCAAAATCAAAAAATAGAAAATTGTCTATTCTACAAAAAAAGAAATAACCAGAGAATTCAGTTTTTGCCCCTTTACCATTCCAAGTTAATAAGAGTAGAGTGTGGGTCATTTCCTACTTATAACTGTTGAAATCTCCAATTTAGAACTGAAGAGGCAGTTGATCTCACAGGAATGTCTTTTATCGGTATTTGGCTAATTCTCTTTCTAATGTTAATATAACCTCTGAAGTAACTACTTAGCATGTTTCTTTGCACTTTGTTCGTAAGTACGTTCCACAAATTAAGTCAAATATGCTACTAATTTTACAGTAGGAGTCTGTTTATGTTCTGCACAGGCCCGGGAATCGTGACACAGTGGAGTGGCTCAGGGAGGGCACTCCAGCACAAGACTCTAACTAAGGACTGCACCCCTGTCCACCTGTTCCGGCACTCCAGAGAGAGCCTTCTTTAGCCCATGGCTTAGGGACCAGTGCCCAGTCCTCTTTACTTTTTTCTCACTCTGCCTCATTGCATGATTCATTCAAATTTCCCGTATTATAATCAACTTGCTACTGAACTTCCTTTACAGATATTAAAAAAAAAAAAAAAAAAACTTCATGATAGTGTAAGGAAATTTGAGAAATCATGTATTTTTAACTGGTTAGTTTAGAAGAGGGTTTTTTTTTCATATCATTAGTTTCATCTTTGGATTACTTTATAACACAAAAAAAAATATTTCCCAGAAGTATACTATACTGAATCTCATCAACAATAAATAAATACTTGGGGAGTTGGGGAGGGAGAAAGTAAAATGCTCACTGAGATGAGTCACTCTTCTAGGGCTTTTCAGAAATGCCTGGAATCCATTCTTCCACTTCACCAAGTGATGTTCTAGAAGAGTTATTCTACCTGATATTGTTCAATGGCTATTCTCAAAGGACAACCTGAAAAATTCTGGAAATTTTGAAAGCAAGGATGATGCTAGGGGCGGGATTGCTGTTTATAGAGGGTGCTCTATCCTCCACAGAGCGATGCGTGCCAAGAGCGGTTGGGCTCGGGCTATTATCTCCATACATACAGAACTGAATAAGTAGGTTTCTAAGAAGTTTGGTTCCCCTTGATGTGGAAAGGAAGACAAAAGGATGGGGATGGACATTACAACCTGGGATGTGTTCATTCTTCTGCGGCTTCTGGCCTGGAGGGCAGGGAGATGAGACCTGTCTCCTTGTGGTCATTTCCAAGCAAGGGACGCCTTCTGGCCCTGGAGGGCCTTCTGTACTATGTCTTCCCACGGGGAATTCTCGACCTTCAGCCTTTGCCCTTTTCACCAGCTCAGCGTGTTCCAGGGCCATGGGAACAGAACTGTGGTTGCTTCATGCTGTTGCTCCCTTTCCATCTGAGTCCTCGCTCTTCACTGCGGGTCTGGCCTGTGAAGCCCTAGGACCTGGATCCGCTTCTGCCTGTCAGCAGCTCCATTGTCTCCATCCCCCAAAGTGCCAGCTCTGCCTCCTCTGGCTCAGCATCTTGGTGAGGGGGGCTGGTCGGAGTAGCCAGCTGGGCCTCCTCCCACTTCCTCCTTCTTCCTGTGCTTCCTCAGGCTGCTCACTGCTCTAATCCCCGTGCTTTCTGCAAGGCTCTTGGTAGGGCCCCATTTCCTCAGCCTGCTTGGGGAAGGTACGCTCTGGACCCATGCCATCTCCCCAGGAAACCGCTGCTGCTCTCCCAGCAGGGGCTACTCGGAGCTCAGCCTGCACCTTCACCTTCATTTCCTCAACAATAATCCATTTTTTTTTAAAGATTTTATTTATTTATTTGACAGAGAGAGAGATCACAAGTAGGCAGAGAGGCAGACAGAGAGAGGTGGGGAAGCAGGCTCCCCACTGAGCAGAGAGCCCATGTGGGGCTCCATCCCAGAACCCGGAGGTCATGACCTGAGTGGAAGGCAGAGGCTTAACCCTCTGAGCCACCCAGGCGCCCAACGATAATGCATTTTTGAGGGGAGGATAATGGAAAGATTAGGAAAACGGAAATACAGGACCAGTTTATATTTGCTTTAAGTGTAACTCGGTTTGCTCATTTAAATATCATACTTTGGTTATTTCTTTAATAGAACTTCTTTTGTGAGCATCAGAGCCAAACTACAGTTCCGAAGTCTTTTGATTAATTTTGACTTCTTACCAGAATCCTTTTGGGCAAGAAATTCTTTGTTTCTGTTTTTTATAAGAAAAAATAAATGACTCTGCCAGTGTTCTTTGAAACCAAGTCAGGTGCATGGAAACATTTCCCCTATATTTTAAAAAATATATCAGTCCAGGGGTGCCTGGGTGGCTCAGTTGGTTAAGCGACTGCCTTCGGCTCAGGTCATGATCCCGAAGTCTCAGGATTGGGCTCCACATCAGGCTCCCTGCTCAGCAGGAAGCCTGCTTCTCCCTCTCTCACTCCCCCTGCTTGTGTTCCCTCTCTAGCTGTGTTTTTCTCTGTCAAATAAGTGAATAAATTTTTTAAAAAATATATATAAATCCAAAAAAAAGTCCTCTAAACAAAGGAGTCACTGAGCTCTCCCTTCCTTTGCAAGTAAAAATGTCTCCTAGTTCTTAAGTGGGAAGCTTCCATGGCAGTGTTCTTTGCACTTAAACCTCAGCAGTACAGTCTTTTCAAACAGAATCTCGTGCAGAACTCCAGTATGTAAACAAGATAAAAATGGAGCTATTTCCTGAGGGTGGTGTGTGTGTGTGTGTAGGTAGGAATAGGCCATGAAAGGCACAGAACCTCTGTCCTCAACCTTACAGTCTCCCCCTTCCAGCTACCCTGGGTAGCCCATGAGACATTTCCTCCAGAACCTTAGGGATCTGACGTGTATATATGTGTGTGTGTGTGTGTGTGTGTGTGTGTGAGAGAGAGAGAGAGAGAGAGAGAGAGAGAGAGAGAGAGAGAGATTCTAATGGTTTTGATCATTCTACATTAAAATCTCTAGTTTTTTAAGAAATCATTTTTGGAGGGGCACCTGTGTGGCTCAGTTGGTTAAGCATCCAACTCTTGATTTTAACTGAGGTGATAATCTCAGGGTCATGAGCTAGAGCCCCACAACAGGACCCTGATTAAGATTCTCTTTCTCCCTTGCTCCCTGCCTCCCCAGCACATGCACATTCTTTTTCTCTCAGACAGAAAGAAAGGTAGGTAGATCATTTTGGGGGAGGGGGGAAGAAATCATTTTTGGAAGAAATAAAATGCAGCAATATATAAATATTGTATCTAAGATTTTGTTAAAACTCTAAACATTTAACAAAAAATGTTTTATTGAGTTATGGAAAAAGGAACTAAACAATATTCTGTTAAAGCAGGCAATATTTAGGGGCGCCTGGGTGGCTCAGATGGTTAAGTGACTGCCTTCAGCTCAGGTCATGATCCTGGAGGCCTAGGATCGAGCCCCACTTCGGGCTCCCTGCTCGGCGGGAAGCCTGCTTCTCCCTCTCTCAGTCCCTCTGCTTGTGTTCCCTCTCTAGCTGTGTTTCTCTCTGTCAAATAAATAAAATATTAAAAAAAAAAAAAAAGCAGGCAGTATTTCCCTTTAACCCCAATCCTGTAATTAATCTATTTCTTTAACCAAGGTCACAGAGATATGCTGATGTTTCTATTTTGTTACTTACAGAGATCTGTAGCTCTCATTTGTCAGAGCAGGAAACTAAGACTCAGAGGGAACTAGCTGGGGTTCTGTTCATCCCCTTACTCTATCATACTACAGCTGACATGGAGAAGCTGGCTTGCTATTCACTACAGAGCTGCAGCACCAAGACTCTGAGCACGATTAGTAACTGTTAGCTGAAGTGTAGAAACTGCTCCCAAAGGGGATCTTGTCTTTTTGCCTTCATTTGTCTGTAACTGACTTTTCACATCAAGGAAGTTAGTATAACACATCTAAGACTGTAAAATGTTAAGTCATGGATAATCTTCAGTTGTATTATTAGTAGAGAAGGTTTAATTTGACCAGAGAGTATCCAAATAATGTTTTGAGCTATTAACTGGGTGTTTATCAGGGTCCATAGCTTCAGAAAGTTATTACTGCCTTGAGAATCTCAACTTCAGTGGTTCTTTAGATGTATGCTCACTACTATGTTGTAGGTTTTTATGTTTTGTCATACTGCATGTTTATAAAAGTCTTACTTTTAATTATGGCTTCCCAGAATGCTGAAATAACTTCAATTCTAGCATTGCAAAAAGTCATTATTATTGTACAAACACTGCAACTGGAGGGTGTGTCATTTCCTGGAAGCTCCGTCCGTCTTTGCTCTCTGTTCATCCTGCATATATCATTTTGCCCTCAACCTCTCTCCTGGAGAGATTTCAGTCGTCTAACCAGGATCAGAGCATCCCACTTTAAATACGCAGCATAAAATCAGACTTTTACCTGTTATCCTTATTAGAAAGCAAGACGGAAGAAAGGTCAGCCTTTTAGCTGGCAGGCTGTCTGGCTTTTCTGCAAGCATTACATGTGAAGAGACGCGAGTTGGTCTGTCTCTGGCTTTAGGATTCAACAGCGTAAGCTGTCAGACTAACACTGATTGAAGGTGGACTGGGAGGGGGAAGCACATCTGTCCAACGGCTCGCCATTGGCTTCTTATTACAGCATTCTCCCCGGAGACACAGTCTGCATGCTCATTCACCTACCTCCTCCTCTTCCCTCCCCTTCCTCCCCTACCCCTTCATTACTGATTCACAGCGAGAGGCGGCAGCAGCGGCAGCGGCCTCGGCACTGCTTGTCACGAATCAAGGATTGCAATGAGCTCATCCTTTTCTCCTTGCAGCTTCACAACTGCCCTGGCTCCCCGGCTACTGCTGCTGCTGTCTGCTCACACGCACACACACACACACACACACACACACACACACACACACACACACACACACACTCTCACACACTCTTACATGCTAGACCCTGCCGAGCTGCCGGTACATTTTAACACATGTATCTGAACTCTCCTGCATCACTCTTGGCCATTTTCTTGCATTCGATTGCTTTTACCATTTTTTATTTAGCTCAGTATTTGATTTCGTTTTCCAGTCTACTTTGGGGCTCGTGCATAGTGGATAATTTAGCCAAAATGTTCTTCCTGTGGAGACGTTAGCTGACAGTTCCACCACAGACTGGCTTGTGCGCGCTCCTGGGGAGACCTAAGCCTGGCTCCCCTCCCACTGCAGTTCTCAAAATTGGGGATCAGAGATCCAGCTTTCTCATTCTGGATACCTACTTACTGCTCATGGAAGAAGGGGTGCCCTGCCCAGCCCCAGCTGCTAAGCTCATACCTCCTGTCAGAAAGTCCCAGGACATGCACGACGAGAGGAGCAAGCTGGTGAATGAGTATGCATGTCGAGTGCTGGAACTTCTGGGGATGGGGCATCGTCTGTTTGTGCCTCGGCTTCTGGCGGTGAGACTGTTTTTCATTGAACTTCCTTTATAGGGAATCTGCCACCCTCTGTGAGAATTCCTGTATCCCTAAAAGAGGCTTGCAGTCTCCTGTTTTCTTCTCTTCCCTACACTCCCAAGCAGGAAGTGCTGAGTGGCCGCTGCCCCGGGGCTCTGGCTGAGCCTGGTCCATGCCACTCCTTAATTGGCTAGAGGAGATATGGCTCTTTTTGGAGAGTCTAGGGCCACATTAGTGGCATTATCTCTGTGGCAGGGGAAAAAAAATGTTTTCTGGCTGCCTAGACTCAGCAATAAAGCAGAATACCCAAGTGCTTGATGTAAGCATTCTGTTATTTACGTCTCCAAAGGGTTAAATTTCACAACAGACATTATTGCTACTTATCTAGACTACTGTGGTTTGTATTCTAATCTCACCCTTTGATTGCCAACCTGATTTTTTTTTTCTGGATAGGAAATTTTACCCCCTAAAAATCCTTGAGGAAAGAAATTGAAAATTTCTCTCCTGGAATGCTTGAACTGTGTATCTATGAAGCAGCTTAAAGCTGTTGGGTCTGTGCTATGAATTGGGGAAGTCTGGCTTGCTTGTTTTTTGTTTTCCTGCACAAGAGGAAAATCAGCCTTCATCACTTCCTACCAAGGGTTAAAATTAAATACCCACAATCGCTGGTGCAGGGTTTCTTTTTAGTGGTTTGAGAACTGTACCTAGCAACTGTTCTATAATGTAATTGGTCTACAGTAGTCCTATACCATTATTTGGTAATGGAGCAAGAATAATTAAGCTTTGTCTATTTTATACAATAGAGTTTAATACCATTCCAGACTGTTCTTTCATTATGGTTCTGTCATATTTGAGTCTTTTCAGAAGTATGGTGTTGACTGAATTTAACACTTTTCTCTCATATCTCTCTCTTCAGTCTAGTTCATCTCTGTTTATCTTTGCAGTTATCAGTTCAGTTTTCATGCATGTATTCACATGCAAATATCACCCCCCTTATTTAATCATAAGAACATTTTAGGTAGCTGTATACATGAGGGTTTTTCACCCCAAGAAAGTCTGTTTCTCATTGCGAGATGAAGTTAGACGCAATGACCAGCATACAATTGTGGAGGAGGGGGTATTTTTTAAAAATATGGTTTGTCATTTAAGAAAGAAATAAAAAGAGTTCAATACATATGTGTTAATGCTCAGGTGAGGTTATCAGTTCTCACTTGAATTCTGTTTCCCTGAATCTCATTTTTCTTAAAAAAGAGAAAACTGAAGGTTTATGCTGTATTAGGAAGGAGTGGAGTTTTTTTAAGTGAAATAAAGAGCATTTTATTCAGGAGTTCTGACACTATTAAGTGCTAAAATATATTTCAACAAATTTTCTACATCTCTTTGAGGAGTCCGTTTTGAGTCTCATATATTTTCATGTTCTTAAAGACTTCTTAACTTTGTGGCTCCAGGGCCCCACTGCTAACTTTCCAGTAATCTGGTGCTGCCTTCCTTTGCCACTTGAGACTTTCAGTGCTTTGAAGGAAAACATAAATTGATAACTAACACTGTCTCTCATACTTAAATCTGCAGTAGAGTTGAATTTAAAATGCCTCTAGTTTAAAACCAATTATCAGCCATAAAATCCACCAGGAGTTGGGTTCATAAGCTTCAGATCTTCTGGAGGTCATGTGGATCTGTATGTTGCTACCATATGGAGTTGGCTTGGTTGGCCAATTAGGTATTCAAGTCGTACATCCCTGGGTTGTTTGGGGCTCTCACATTCCTTCTAGGTAATGGGGCCATTTGCATTACACATGGAAAGGATATCCTGAGTTGTCTCTAGGGTCATTCTCAATCTGTGACTTTGTTATACAGTATTGTACTTAAAATTTTGATAGGGTACTCTGCAGTTTGGGAAATCACATGTCCTTTAATTAATAATATGGCTGTGAACTGAGATCAAATCTCCAATGAGTTACTGCTCAGCGTTTATTTAGCATGTGTACCAGGAGGAAGTACAGCAGTTCACCCTTGTGTTACTGGACTGGCTAATGATGTGGAATCGATGGCTGATCTGCACAGGGTGGTCCTGAGATGAATCCTGCCACCTGCAATATTGCCATCTTCCCATTACCACTCAGAAGGGCGGGCAATGACGTTTTGGCTCTTAGATATGTTTGTTGTTTTTTTTTTTTTTAAGATTTTATTTATTTATTTGACAGAGAGATAGATCACAGGTAGGCAGAGAGGTAGGCAGAGAGAGAGGAGGAAGCAGGCTCCCCGCCGAGCAGAGAGCCCGATGCAGGCCTCAATCCCAGAACCCTGAGATCATGACCTGAGCCAAAGGCAGAGGCTTAACCCACTGAGCCACCCAGGCACCCCTTAGATAGGTTTTAAACATGAATACCTGTAGGTTAAACACATGTAAATATGTTATTTTACTTTAAAGATTCCAGTAGTTTTTTTTTTTCATGTGAGATGATTTTCTTGATGGACTGATCACAATAAATGAAGATTTACCAAGACTGTGTTGTAGATTTGGACTTTGAGCCTTATTCATTGTCCCATGATTCACAAAGGGACCAGCAGACTAATAGAACAGCACACATATTTGAAATTTCTTTTTGTTTTTATTTAAATTACGTTTGAGATTTTTGCTTCTTGTCCTTCAGAGGTAAACTTAGTAAAGAGTAATTTCCCTTTAACAAATCTGGTACAAGTATTTCATTTAGGCATTACCCTAAGGCATAAATTCTATGTGTAGACTTGCCAAACAGACATTTGGTGAAATTAAAATACTGAAGCAATAAATACAGGTATCCTGGACACCAGCTAAGTAATGTTTCCCTCTTCTAAAGCCTGTGCTTCCAAATGATTCTCAGACTTCCAAAAATATGTCTCTGCTGAATAGAGATCCTGTTAGAAACTATAAAGGAAGAAAAAGCTATTTGTGGTCAAAATTGTGAAGGTGAGAAAAAGAACCATACCTAGATTTAAAAAAATAATAATAAAGCCCTAAAATAATCAGACCTAGAATTTGCTGCTTATCAGAGGCCTTGAAGAAAAATTGATCATCTGGGAGTCGTGAGAGACTCAGCATAGAAGCATCTAGAGCTAACACCCAAATGTTAGAACTGTTCCTTTCCACCCACCCTGCCTCTTTAAAAAAAAAAAAAAAAAAAAAAAAACCTTTAAAAATGTGATACTCTTGCACTGAATTTTTCAGTGGGAAAAACACAGTCAAAATGGTGTCAGCAGTGACGTATAGCCAGAGTCCAAACTCTCTCAGTGTGTGAAATTTGAAGAAAAGAGAACAACTTTTATTCTACTCCTATTCAAAATTTCCCTTTTCTCCCATTAGCTTTTATTAGCTGTTATATGGCATGGGAACTTATTACCAGATCATTCTGTTATTAATTCCAGTGTTAGCTATAGTTTCATTTTGACACTGTGGGCACTGTGCACAGTGAATCCAAAGGAGGATTGATTATTGGAATGAAAAACCAGAGGGGTAAATATGTCTCCCATTCGTACTTCTGTTTTAACTGCTTCAGGGATTCCTCGTTGAAGAGAAATTACAGCTCTTGAAAATTAAAGACCCAAATATAAAAGTTGCCATGCATAGTTCTGTTGCGCTTCAAAATATAGCAATCAATTTTTATATTAAAATAAGTCCTAATCTACTTTCTAATTTGCATTTTATTAATGGTGACTTTTTAATACTGGATGTGCTTGAAGTGGAGCTTTTATGAATTCATAGAACAAATATGTTGGTGTCTATTATGTGCACGGCAATTTGCTTAATTCATTTTACTGGGGGGGAGTGGAAAGGATACCTAATTTAATATCCTACTTTAAAAAATTCTACTGACCTTTTCCCTCTGGATATTTCTCTTTACCTACTTGAAATAGAAGTAGGACTGGTTGAAATGTTTTTAATTGTCCAGGTAATCTTTATATATAATTTTATTCAAACAAAGAAAGAAGTATTACTCCCTTTGGAGGTGTAATTAATAAACATGTTCCACATCATCACTTAAAAGGATTTGACAGCAAGTTTGGGGAGCAAAAGATGAGTGTTACTAGAAACACTAATTTTCAAAAGTTATCATTAATTCTTATTTAAAAGCTGATAGACTTCTCTATTTTGCAAGGGAAGAAATTTGCTTATTCAAATTTCCTTCTCATCTGTGTTACTTTCTGGCTAATATTACTTAACAAATAATGTCAGGAAAGTAATTGAATTTTCATTATGATATTCTTCCCTCATGATCATTCTGAAGGCAATATAGAAAAACACAAGGAATTTCCCAGTTGAAGAACAGCCTTTCAGCTTAAATCAGTTCTTCTAGCTTGACAGAGTTGTTGTAGTGAGCACAGATGGATAGTGATATCCAGAAGCTGGCCTCTCCTTTTGGGTACTTGGTTTAGTCCTTGAAATGTTAGTCTGCCTTTTAGGGGTGCATTTTTAAAGCTTGGGTCTTATCACAAGGTCATGGGTTAAGCTTCTCTTCATTGTCAGGGTGGACAGGTAGCATTCATACATACAATTGCAAACTTAATTATAATTGTTACCAGTTTATTAATAAGCCATGAGAAGTCATGTTTTACTTTCATAGAAAGCACTGCTCCTTATATTTTGGACTAATACTTTTACATTAATGCTTAACAGTTGTGAAGCATATATATTTAACAAGATGCTATGTGCTAATAGGATTCAAATTTTCTTAAATATATGTGTATAGGGATAGGGAAAAATGATTATAACAATGTAACAAAATGTTAAGTATGTTTATTTCTGGGTAGTGAAACCTCTTAGGCTTTTAAAAAATATTTTCTGTTTTAGGGAAAGTGAATATATAATCAATAAAGAATGTATGATCCCATTATGTGGATACATATACACATATGTATACAAATTTTGATTTTCACAAAGTATTTAAAAAACCAAACAACTTTCTGATCAATTCTTAGTGAGGCATCCATATTTTTGCAGACCAAGAGGTATCCATTCCTTAACTGTAGAGGGAAAAACCTCTCACATACATCCATCAGAAAATGGAGAGTTACCCCTATAAATTTATCATCTGCTTATACCATGTATTTGGAAGTGATACTTAATGATTATAGGAGTCTCGTAAAGAGAAAATTGGAGGAAAAAGCCCTCTAGACTCAAAGTAGGGCTGCAGGTTATCTTCTGGAGCAATGGCAAGCAAGGTTTTCGTTAATATACTTTTTGCTTAGGGGCGCCTGGGTGGCTCAGTTGCTTAAGCCACTGCCTTCAGCTCAGGTCATGATCCTGGAGTCCCGGGATAGAGTCCGCATCGGGCTTCCAGCTCCGCAGGGAGTCTGCTTCTCTCTCTGACCTTCTCCCCTCTCATGCTATCTCTCACTCACTCTCTCTCTCTCTAATAAATAAATAAAATATTAAAATATATATATATGAATATATATATATACTTTTTGCTTATTGGCATGATGTCCCCAGGTTGTCTTCTGCCATATATTTTTTAAAATCACAATGAAATTAGCTTTATTTTGGTCCATGACAGGAATATAAATCCTTATAACTTAGACTGCCTGCTTTATGGAATTAAAAATGTCAGTGAGAGCAGGGTACTGTTTTTAGATATTAAAATATCAGTACCTGAGCATATTCAAGCAACACAGAGAAAGCTGTTGAAACTGGCATCCCTTATATTTGTTTTGGGGTTCACAGAATGCACTCATAGTACTTAACATTTCCTTCCCCAGTACTTGAGGTTGAAGATGTTCTCTTCTGGAAGTAGAATGATGGCAATGTAAGCAGCACCACAAGTTAGCCAGAGTTAGGATCAATCAGATGGATTCATTTCATCCTTTGCAGCCTTATTTGAGTCTCTTTAATTGCCAACTACTTTCTAGAAGCTGATATTAGGGGACTGAATACCATGCAGTTTCCATGTGTCTGTCTACCTGAGTCATTCTCCTCTTGGATCAGTAGAGCTCCTCTCTGACAGGGTGTAACCCAGTGGGGCTGGGATCTGGAGCATTATTAAGGCAAGCGGTGCCTTAGAAAGGACAGTCACAGGGCTCTCTGAATTCTGGTTTCAGAGACTCAGCCTAGGTTGGGCTTCAGTGACACCCAGGTGGGGAGCTTCTTGCTGTGCCTTCCCTGAGCCGATGGCTTCCTTCAAACAGCATCTCTTTGACCTGGCCACTGCTGCCTGACCAGAGGTCACATGCCACAGGCTATAGGATTCCTCATCTTTAATCCTTACCTTTGCACAGACTCAGAGACTGGACTTGGAATTAGGCCTTGGGCAGTATTAGATAAGCATGCTACCACCTTCAGGCAAGGAACTGCACCACCATTTTGCGGGCATCTGTTATGAGGTAACTAGAGCTTGGTTGCACAGAAAATAGAAGCAGGGCCCTCAAAGGGTTTGCTCATCGTGCTTCCCCACCACCTCCAGAAGCAGTGTGTCTTGAGTTTTCCCGACAGTGACCAGAGAGCTGATCATCAAAGCCAGTAATGCAAGAGAGAAAGGAGGATTGGGGATGCGGTGTGCCTGGTCTGTGTGTGACTGGATGTGTTCCCAGTAGTTCAGCAGTTGGGACTTCGGTCAGAGAAGCCCCCTTTCAGGCTGAAGTTTCCGATCACAGTCTTTTCCAACTAAGTTGTGCTAAACGTCCTCTGTCCCACTTATCGCCATCATGTCTAAGTATCCACGAGGGAGGAAGTCAATCTGAGGTGTACCAAGGCTTGTTTTCCACTGCTGCTGTTAGCCTAGCTCTACTTCCTGATTACTAGTTTGTGGATCTAAAGCTGAGGCAACCTGGAACCCTGTGGAAATGCCTGCTGGATGAATTAATACATCATTTTATTTTACATGTTTCTGTTTAAAAGGGAAGGGAGATGAAAGTAGAATTCATTCATTCAGTAAATTTTAATTTTGAGTACCTCCTATATTCCGGTTATTTTTCTTGTCACTGTGGATACAGCAATGAACAAGACAGACAAGGCCCCTTCCCTTAGGAAGAAACAGATGTAAAACGGGAAAATGCGTTGGTGGAAAATTACACGATGGGCTGGGGGTGGGGGAGAATTTAAGTGCTCAGAAAAGGCCTCACTCAGATTTTACATTTGAGCTAAAAGTCTAAATCACAAGAAATTGCTATCCTTTGAAGATCTGGGAGAAGACTATGTAGGCAGAAGGATCAGCAAGGGCAGTTGCCTTCAGTTAGGAAGGAACATGATGCATGCAAGTAACAGGAACAAGACCAGAGTGCCTGGAGCTTGAGAACAGGAGAGATGTGGTTCAAGATGAGGTTGGAAGGGAAGGCAGGGGCTCCAGATCATGAAGGGTCTTGTGGGCCATGGTAACAATTTTGGATGCTATTGTGAGCACAGTAGGAAGCACTGAGGGCTTTACACAAAGGAACCACACGATGTGAAAGGGTATCATCTGGCTATCATAAGGAGAGTGGACTGTGGGGAACAAAAGTAAAAAGGGAGAGACCAGTTAGTGGGTTACTACAGTGGCGCACCTAAGAGATGACATTGTCTAATGGTTTGGGGACCAGGGCGCTGAAGATGACTTGGGCCCTGTGAAGAGCAGGAATTTTTCTAACTTCCTTATATTCTTTCAGGACAGCCTTTAAGGTTAATCAGCTCTATATTTGAATCTAAATAAAGTAATAGTTTGAACGAGTACATAATTCTATGATTTCTAGCCATCTTGGTTTGATTTGTTTTTTGTTTTTTGTTTTTCATTTTATTAGTGAAGTATTTGACAATTAATTTCTGACTACTCTTAAAATATCTCATTTCTCTTTGGCTTACTTCTGTGTACCCAGTCTGCTTAATCTATAATTTGTATCCGGGTGTTTGCAAAAGACTGCTTATAGTTGTTTATTAAAATACTTATGGCCTTTGGGGTGCCTGGGTGGCTCAGTTGGTTAAGCGACTGCCTTCGGCTCAGGTCATGATCCCGGAGACCCGGGATCGAGTCCCACATCGGGCTCCCTGCTCGGCAGGAAGCCTGCTTCTCCCTCTCTCACTCCCCCTGCTTGTGTTCCCTCTCTGGCTGTGTTTCTCTCTGCCAAATAAATAAAATCTTTTTTAAAAAATAAATAAAATAAAATAAAATACTTATGGCCTTTCTTTTTCTTTTCTTCTTCTTCTTTTTTTTTTTTTTAAATAGGCTCCACACCCAGTGTGGGGCTTAAACTCACAACCCCAAGAAGATCAAAAGTCATGGGCTCTACACACTGAGTCAGCCAGGTGCCCCTTATTGTCCTTCCTATAACAAAAACTTTATTGCAGAAAATACAGCAAAATATAAGGGAGAAAAACTGCATGATTCCACCACCCAGAGAAACCTTTTATTTCCTTTCCATCTTTTTTCTGTGCATGTGTGTATTTATTTTTATGTAGTTATTTCTTGAAGAAGTAAATTTCGTAAACAGTAGCTTTCATAAGAAGTTTGCTAGTTAAGTGATTTGCTTCATTTACTTTTTCATAGCATTCTTTAAGGTGGGGGATCAATTTCCTATTTTCTTGAGCTGCTGTTATTAGTTGAAAGGCCCTTCTCCCATTAGGTGTTCAGTATATAATTTTAATATGTTTTGATTACGTTGTCTGTGTCTTCAGCTAAGTTTATAAAATATCCTTAAAATACCCACCCAGCAAGCTGAAGTCATAGATTAGACCCAGAGTTAAATTTTTTTGCTTTGTTTGGCTTATTTTTTTCCTCGGAGCTATAGCATGGTTAGCTTTGCTAAGATCCACCTTTCTAATCTTCAGGTTATATAAATTAATGTTAGCCTACTAATTAATTCTTATAGCCCACCCAGGATTTATGGTGACTTATTTCAGCTTATACTAAAGAGGTTAGAAATTTTTCTTAAAAATTTGTGGAACTAAGCTAGATCTTAGCTACAAACAAGCAGTTGGGAAACAGAAATTCTTTTTCAGCATATTTGTCCTGAAGGTAGGCTAAAATACAATGATGATTCTTGGGATTATTTTGCAGACCTCAAAGGAAGATCTTCTGCAGGCTGATTTTGAAGGTGCTTTAAAGTTTTTCAGAGTTCAGCTTCCAAAGAGATACAGGGCGGAGGAAAATGCCAGAAGATTGATGGAGCAGGCTTGCAATATTAAGGTAAGGTATATGGATTTATATATAATAAAGGCAGAACTTGAATGCAGAAAGAATGTGGCCATTATATAAAACCCTTTCTGTATATGTTGCTGAATTTTGACTGTGTATGAAGTCTCTCCCAGACATTTCTGTGAGGCTGATATGTGTGTAATACCTTCTAGAAGGACTTGGAGTGAAAGTTAGTCGGCTCAGATTGGAACAATAGGAAGACAAACATTTATCTTATAGGTAGGGCTCTAGAATGGACTGCTGTGTTAGTGGTTTCCATAGCAGCAGACTTAGTATTTAGCTTTTGGCCATCTGTTTTAGGATTATTTACGACAAAGCAAGAAAAGCCTACTTAAGCAGTGCTTTCTTTTCTCGAAAGGACTTGGAAAGCTTTGAGTCTTGGTCTGCTCATTCCCACCGCACATCTGCAAAATGGCCATGGATATATTGTTCCTTATCCTATGCCTCATAGAATTAAACAAGTTTTATAATAATTAAATAATAAAATAATTTGATATGGGAACTTCTATCCATAAAATTATGGTATTGAGATGAGAGAGCACATTTTTTAAAGATTTGGAACCGACTTATTGATGTTAATTCTTGTACCTCTGGAATATACTAGGGAGTCTTCTTACCTTCTGATATAAATAGAAATTTCCCTTCTGAACAAAGAGACAAAGATCCCATGTCTTGTGGATCTTATGTTTTTGCAGAAGGGAACAGGCAGTAAATGACTAACATAATAATAAATAATAATGTTTAATGCTAGAAGGTAATAAATGGCTAGGAAAAAAAGGAAAAGTAGGACAAAATAAGCAAGACCGGATTAATGAAGAGAGGTGAAGTTAGAGTTGTTAGTAGGTAGTCAGAGTAGGTAGACCTCATTAAGGAGGTGAAAGAGATGGGTTAGTCATCGAGTTGTCTAGGGGAAGAGTATTCCATCAAAGGCAACAGCTAGTTCAAAGGCCTTGGGGCTGGCTCATGCCTGGTGGGTTTGAAGAACAGCAAGAAGGCTAATGTAGCTGGAATGAAGTGAATGAATCTGAGAGCAATAGAAGAGGAAGTTAGCTTACAAGGAGCCAGAAAATGTAGGTCTTTTTTTAAGGATTCAGGCTTTACTTTGAGTTAAGTGGGTAGCTATTGCAGGGTTCTAAGTGGTAGAGTGATATGATCTGTCTGAGGTTTTATTTTTTTATTTTTTTTTAAAGATTTTATTTATTTATTTGACAGAGTGAAACACAGCTAGAGAGGGAACACAAGCAGAGGGACTGAGAGAGGGAGAAGCAGGCTTCCCGCCGAGCAGGGAGCCCGATGCGGGACTCGATCCCGGGTCTCCAGGATCATGACCCGAGCCGAAAGCAGTTGCTCAACCAACTGAGCCACCCAGGCGCCCCTGTCTGAGGTTTTAGAAGATCACAGTGCTTACCATGTTGAGAACAGACTGCAGGAAAGTTAGGGGTGGAAGTAGGGAGATCAGACAGGGGTTTTTTGCAATAATCCTGTTGAAAAATAATGATAGAGTTTACCAGGGTGATGGAGTAGAAATGGAGGTGATTGGAACCTGAGTATATTTTGAAAGAGAACCAAAAGGATTTTGTGATATATTATATATGAGTATGAGAGGAAATAAGGAGTCAAGATGATGCCATAGATTTTGGATTAGACAATTAGAAGATGGAGTTGCCATTGGGTTTTTAAGCTCATTACTTAAAATGTACTTTAATGCAGACTTCATTTAAATATCATACCCACCCTAACACTTTTTTGGCATGACACTGTTGTTTTTTATTTTAACTTAAAGTAAATTATTAATGTCGAAAAGTACAGTTCAGTGCTGAAAGTAATGAAAGAGGAAAAAAAATTGTCTTTCAAATGAATTCTATATTCAAAAAAATCATCTTCCCAAGATACTAAGCAAAACAGACCTCTGAATCTTCATCCTGAAATGCAAACTTGTAAAGCCTTCCAGAATGATTATTTTATTTGACTGGGCCAAATGATGAAGCATGAGTCAAATTTGTTTGTAGACTGTGAAAATACATGTCAGTGGTCATGGTGGATTTGACTGAATTTTGTGAGTGGTATGTTGAAAGGTAGACTCTAGCGTCTGATTGTTCCAGAGCTGTCAGAGAAAAGTACTATAACTAGAACAGTGTATAGGAATCTGTTAAAGATAAAACATTATCTTATGTGTAAGATGAGACGAGAGAGTTAGGAGGTACAGGTAAGGTAGAAAGTTTAAATGCCTTGAAGGGGAATATGGTAGCATCAGACAGCCACTGAGAATGGAAAACCCAGGCAAGCAACCGAGAATTGTGAAATGTACAGGGAAATATTTTTTTCCAATTTTTTTCCAATAATTTATGAATCTTCTCAGAGGATGGAGGCAATTAACAATGGTTAAACCAGAAACATGGGCTCTGAAAGACACAGAAACTTAAAATGTTAGGAAGTAAGGTCAAAATATGAACTGGGTAGACTGTTTCTGTGCAACCAGAATGATTTATTTTAAGTAATAGTGAATTATTTGATTGGTCTTGTTTTGGGTTTTGTTTTTTGTTTTTGCATTATCTAAGGAGAGTAACTTTTTCTTTGCTATATAAAACAGTACTCACAGGACACCATGTTTATTAAGGTATAATCGACGTTATAATCGACGTGATATTATATTAGTTTCAGTTGCAAAATTGCAAAATGATTGCTACACTAAGTCCAGTGGATTCCTGTCACTATCCATAGTTACAAAATACTTTTTTCTTGCCGTAAGAACCTTCAAGATCCACTCTTCCAGCAGCAGTACGGTATTATTAACTAGAGTCACCATGCTCTATAGTATATCCCCATAACTTATTTATTTTATAATGAATAATGTCATCATTTTATGATGAAATTTTACCTTCTGACTCCCTTCACCCATTTCACCTACCCTTACCCCCTGCCTTGGTCAGTCTCTTCTCTGTATCCCTGAACTTGGGTATTTTTGTTTTATTAGATTCTACATAGAAGTGAGATCATATGGTATTTTTTTTTTGTCTGACTTACCTCATTTAGCATAATGCTCTCAAGTTCCATCCATATTGTGCCTAAAGGCAAGATTTCATTCTTTTTGTGGCTGAATAATATTCCATCGTACATGCATACCATTCATCCATCAGTGGCCATTTAGGTTGTTTCCATTACTGGATATTGTAAATAATGCTATTATGAACATAGGGGTCCATATTATCTTTTCAAATTAGTGTTTTTGTTTTATTCAGATAAATACCCAGAAGTGAAATTGCTAGATTGTATGGTAGTTCTGTTTTTAATTTTTTGAAAAGCCTTCATTTTCCATAGTGGCTACACAAATTTACATTTCCACCAACAACTGCACAGAGTTTTCCTTTTCTCCACATCCTGGCCAACATTTTCGATGATAGCTGCTCTAACAGATGTGAAGTGAGATCTCATTGTAGTTGTGATTTGCATTTCCTTGAGGATTAGTAATGTTGGACACCTTTTCATGTACCTATTGGTCATCAGTATGTCTTCTTCGGAAAAATATCTGTTCAGGTCCTCTACCCATGTTTTAATCAGATTGTTTGGTTTTTTTGCTATTGATTTATATGAATTCTTTATATATTTTGGATATTAACTCTTTTTTTCAGATATATGATTTGTAAATATTTTCTACCATTCAATAGGTTGCCCTTTAAATTTGTCGATAGTTTTCCTTTGCTGTGCAAGAGTTGTTTGTTTGTTTGTTTTTTTAAACTCATGTTGAGTTATGAGTTCTTTATATATTTTGGATATTAACTCTTTTTCAAACATATGATTTGAAAATACTTTCTACCATTCAGTAGGTTGCCTTTTAATTTGTTGATGGTTTTCCTTTGCTGTGCAAGACTTGTTTGTTTGTTTGTTTGTTTGTTTAAACTCATGGGGATTGAACTCACAATCCTGAGATCAAAACCTGTTCTGAAATCAAGAGTCAGACGCTTAACTGACAGAGCCATCCAGGCATCCCATGCAAAAGTTTTTTAGTATGATGTAGTCCCACTTGGTTTATTTTTGCTTTTGCTGGGCTTATTTTAGATGTCAAATCCAAAAAAAAAAGATCACAAAAACACATCAAGGAGCTGACCACCTGTGTTTTCTTCTAGGAGTTTTATTGTTTAAGGTCTTATGTTCAAGTTTTGTCCATTTTTAATTTTTGCATTGGTGTAATTGTGGTCCAATTTCGTTCTTCTGCATATGGCTGCCCAGTTTTTCCATTACCATTCATTACAGAAATTATCCTTTCCCAATAGTATGCCCTGGCTTCTTGGTTGTAAATTAATTGACCATATATGCATGGGTTGGCTTCTCTGTTCTGTCCCATTGAGCTATGCACCTGTTTTTTGTATTGTGCTACCACACTGTTTTGATTATTCTGGCCTTGTAATATAGCTGAAGTCAGAAAGCATGATATCTCCAGCTTTGTTCTTTTTCAAAATTGCTTTGGGTATTTGGGAGCTTTTGTGGTTCTCTGCAAATTTTAAAATTGTTTGGTCCATTTCTGTGAAAGATGCCATTGGAATTTTGGTAGGGATTGTGTCAACTCTGTAGATTGCTTTGGGTATATGAACCTTTTAACCATATTAATTCTAACCTGTGAACACAGAATATCTTTCTATTTATTTGTGTCTTCTCTAGTTTTTTTCATTAGTGTCTTATAGTTTTCAGTGTACATATCTTTACTTGGTTAAATTTTTTTCCGAGGTATTTTTGATGCAATTATAAAATGGATTGTTATGGTAGTTTCTTATTCGTGTATTGAAATACAGCAGAGTTTTGCATATTGACTTTGTATCTCGGGATATCATTTTAATTTATAAAGTGATTGTGAGATAGATGTGAGGTGAAACTCAGAGAAGGAAGACAGAAGTAGTACAATATCCAAGGATCATGCTGGAACTGAAGCTCAAGTTTCCAACCTAAACGTTTAAAATTGTTTTTTAACTGAGACCTACATTTTATCAAAGCTTTCACATCAAAACCCTGAACACACACACACACACACACACACACACACACACACACACATACACAAAACATCTGAAGAAATACCCTTACGATATGTGGTGCACTCCAGTGTTTCCTCTTCTACTACTGTATTGTATCCTGTGTCATTTAAACTTCTTGAAGAAAAATCTTCAAACCAAAAAGACAGTCACATAATCCACTAAATCGATTTCACAACAGCTTGCTGTTTCGAAAAAACACTGAGGGTCTATCCCACTGTTCACACCACCTCCCTCTTCCCCATTCTGATATGCTGCAACTTGTGAGAGGTTGTGGAGCTTGAGGTTTGACAATGAATAATGGAAGTAGGGGCGTGGTAAGGACGTGAGTCGTCATTCGTCCTTGTGGCAGAATATGCTGGCGACTGCAAATTTTAGTGAACGATGGATTTACAGACCAAGGCTGTGTGTTAAGCAAAACATTCATAGACAGAGGTGACTGCAGGTATGAAATAGGCAAGAAAGTTGCCCTCGTAATTTTTTTTTTATCTACAGCCTTGATATTAAAGATAGAATATCAAAAGTAAAAACTTTTTATTTTAATTATTTTCAAAGTTAGTATTTCTGTATGATTATATCTTTTTTTGAATGGACATGTTCTCATTAATTACTCAACAAGATGAATCACTTTCCTCTAACTTTTAAGGAACTAGGTGATGAGTGATTTCAGCAAACTGACTGGTTTTAAAATAGATGTAACAGTTAGTTGTAGATGCAAAATAACTTATTACTTCCATATGTGGTTTATTTCTGTGTGTACCAACAAGATGTATTAATAAACCACAGTAGATTAGATAAATAAGTTTAGTCTTCTAAAATCTGTATATATTAAATATCAAAAATGTTTTTGTGTTTATCTTTTCTGATTTAACTAACATGGTTTTAAATTTTTCTGATATCTTCCTGTGCCTGTGGTTTCAGCTAGGTTAAAATCAGAAAATATGTTGACTCATCAGATTTGATTTGAAAAATCATTTGCTTACTTAATAGATGAATATCCTGTACTTCCTCATGTTTTGTTGAATATCATTATTCAGTTGTTATTTGTAATTAAAAATTCTGCTGCTGTAGACCTTAAACTTGAATCTTGGCTTCATGGACTCTAAATCAGTAGAAATTTTAATTTCTTCACACAAGCATATGAGCATTTTGTTTTTCCTGGTAAGATGATCTATAGCTTTCATTAGATTGAGTAATGCAAAAAGAACTAGCCTCTACACTGTGGGACAGTCTTAAACTTGCTAAGTAAATTGATATTTTTATGAAGTATAAGGATTTATGAATGGATATCTATAAATACTCAAGTGCTTATACATATAACCTTTATAATTTTTCTTGATCTGCCTGCTTTTTTATATAATTCAATATCATTTATATTGTATTAGGTTGAATTGATGAAATGACCATTCTTGTTGGTCAAATATTTGAGATATTAGACATCATATATGAGTTAATTCAGTATTTCATGTCTCTCTGTATAGTTCAATGCTATGTAGGAAGATGATGAAATATTAAGAATTTGAGTCTTTTAATTATAATGGAACTCATTTAGCTGGCAGTGCTCTAATAAGAACAAAAGGATAAACTAGAAAAGTAAAACACCTATGGTAGATACCTTAGTTCTATAGACTTGCAAACTTCCTGAGAATTACTCTCCAAAGATTGAGAAACACGTCTTGTCTGTCCCTCCCTTCCTTTCCTTCCTTTCTTTTTTTCTTCCTTTCTTTCTTTCTTCTTTCCTTCCTTCCTATTCATTTTTATTTGGCAGAGGCCACATTTGTGATGCATCTCATTAGTAGAAAATTCATCACGTCACTCAAAATAGTCTGTTGGTAGATGTTCATAAAAGAATATTTAAAAATAGAAATCATCCTATTTCATTTGATTTTAATAATTTGAGCAAAATTAAAACTTTAAAATTCGATATTAAACTAAAACAAGGTAGTTAGGAAAGGAAGTTTATTTCTTGAGTACCTATTGTATGCAGGAACTATGCAGGAGAACTTCTGAGAGGAAATAAGAGTTAAGATCTGAAGGGTTAGCAGGAGTTGAGGAGTATCTGAAGCGCGGAGAACATGTCCAGGAATGAGAAAATATGGCGCTGTCCTAGCCCTAATCGTAGTTGATGACTAGCCAATAGGGAATGAGGGGAGTAGATAGAAGACAAAGTAAGCAGGAGCCAGACAGCTGGTGCACAGCCATGTAAGCCATGGTAAGCAATTCAGATTTTATCCTGGGCGCAATGGAAAGCACTGAGGGGCTTTAAATAAGAGGCAGAAATAATCAGCTGTTTATTTTAGAAAGTTCTTTCTGGCTCCTGTGTGGAAAATGGGTGGAAAGGGGCAAGATTAGGTATTGGTGACAGACCAATCCAGCTGAGAAGTGACCAGAGTACCTGTTATGGGCTGGAGAGATAGTAACAGATTCAAGAGATATTCAAAAGATAGAGTGAACAGATCTTAGTGATGAAACGTGAGCATTAGGGCAGAGAAAGAGAGCCAGTGATGACATTCAGAATTCTTACTTAGGCAACTTGATAGTAATCATACTGCAAAGGGAACAAACAGAGGAGAACAAATTACAGGGATGGAAGATAATAAATGAGGTGCTACATGTGTTAAGCTTGCACTGTCTATCCGCAGCCTCATATCAAAACAGATATACCAACTAAGTGGATGGATAAGGAAATGAGATCTGAGCTAAAAGTAGGTATTTGGATGTCACCACTCCTGAAACCCTGAGAGTGGGTGGATTCTCATAGGGGAGCAAAAAGGAATGATGAGGATAGGGATATTAACATGTAAAAAAAAAAAAAAGTAGAAGCCTGTGAGACTGAGAAGGCAGGAAGAACCCAGAGGAGAAGTGAAGTATGACTGCTATGGGAAAAGGTATTTGTTTTCAGGAAGGAAGAAGTTGAATTAATGTCAGTAATGCTTAGCAGTCATATAAGGTAATGAGGAGTGAAAAGCAGACATTGTACGATAGTTAATGATAAAGATGTCCTTAATGGCCTTAGTGAGAGCAGTATCAGTGGAGTAGTGAAGTATAAACTCCAATGATTCAAGGAATAAATGGGAGGGGAGGAAATGGAGAAAGGAAGATAAAACAACTCTTCTAAGAAGGTTAGAATGGGAAGGAGATGGGGGGTGGAAGAGATGGCCAGCAAGCCAGAGAATAAGTACTGAAAGATAAGAAGACATGTGATTGAGATGGATTTTTGGAGGATGGGAAAGATGAGTCTTTAAATGCTAAAACATTTCAATGACTCAGTTTCTTCATTGAGCAGCTATTATATATGCCTGGCACTAGACCCAGGAAATACAAGGTAGATATGCTCCCTAAAATCATGGGATTTGGAAAATGTTAGTTAGGTGATCACTTAATAAAGATATAATTACAAAGTGAGATGAAAGCTCAGAAGGGACATAAAATGAGGATATGTGACGGGAAGGAGTAAAGGAACCTGACTTTGACTCAATCAACAATTTAGGGAAAGCTTTCTTGCACTGGGATTATGAGGTATTCCAGACTGAAGGAACAGCATGTACAAACACTGTGAAGTAGTAAGGAGTAAGTTATGTTTAAGAAACTGGGAGAACACCAATGGGACTACAACTCAGAGAATCATGAGGGTTGATATATAGGGACCAGACCACTCCATCTTCAAATAAGAAGAAAAGGCCCACAGAAAGAGAAAAGTTGAAGATTTGGTAAAGAAAGGGGCATATATCACGAGGCAGGCCTCCAAAGAGGAGGGTAAGGGATTAGATTTCAAATAATAGACCTATCTTCCATTACAGTAGAAGGGAATGAGCAAGGAATCAACAAGGATGAAGGGATTATATACAGTTGGGTGAGGAGGAAACTGAAAATATTTCATTTGAAGGTTTCTGTTATTTCAGTTAAGTAGATTCTAGAGTGAAGGGAATATATAGTAGAGTGAGAGATTTAAAGGACGTGGAAAAGCTTTTAAAACAGTTGTTATAGAGATTGGAGGAACTAAGTGAGAAAACACAAAAGAGTTGTTGGACCATTGTTGGATATCATGAATTCATAGTGGCAAAAAATCTGTACCATTTTCTGAGTCTCTCTAGAAACACTCAAAAGCCCAAATATATTTGTTTTCAAGAAGTTGAATAAATGTTAGTAATGCTTAAGGCATTAGTGTATACATGAAGAAAGTAAGACAGTTATTTTGACCCCAAGTTGAAGTTTGCCTGTATGAGGCAAAAGGATAGTGGGGCTAGGGCAATGGTGCACTAATAAACCAGATCTTGGGGGAAAGAGAGAGATGAGGAAAAGGGGAATCCCTGATCTGTCCCTTGTGCTGATTTCCATGGTGTAAATAATCCCATGATGGCCGATTTCAAGTTGCCAGTGACTTAAGAACAGGCTCACATACAGGCACCTGGGTGGCTCAGTATGTTAAGCATCTGATTGTTGATTTCAACTCAGGTCAGGATCTCAGTCAGAGTCATGAGATCAAGCCCCTTGTCTGCATGCAATCTGCCTGAGATTCTCCCACTCAAATAAATAAATAAAATATTTTTATAAAGTTTATTTGTTTAAGAAAGAGAGAATGAGAGAGAGAAAGAGTATGAGAGGGGAGAGGTCAGAGGGAGAAGCATGCCTCAGGCAAGCAGGAAGCCCAATGTGGGACCCAATCCTGGGACTACATGATCATGACCAAGCCGAAGGCAGTTGCTTAACCAACTGAGTTACCCAGGCATCCCTGAATGAATGAATGAATGAATGAATAAATAAATAAATAAATAAATAAATAAATAAATAAATAAATAAGAACTGGCTCACCCAATTTCTCAGTGTTAATAGGTGCCTCTCAGGTGCTGATAGTTGGCCCTAACACAGACAGGTTCAGAGAGATGAGGCTAGAAGCCAGAGGGTGGTTGACATGATGGAAAATGGATTCTAACAAGTAGGAGAGAAACTGAGGACCAGTGGAAACTGAGACTGCAAGAAAAGGGGTTGGAGGAGAGCTACAAAGAATTGTTGAACTCCATGACTAAGGAGAGTAGTGGAGAACATTAAATGAGTTGGTGGTGGTTACCCAAGAAAAAAGTATCTTTCCTTCAAAAACTCTTAGAAAGACAGTTTAGTGGGCCGCCTGGGTGGCCCACAATCAGGGTCCTGGGATCGAGTCCCGCATCGGGCACCCCAGTCAGCGGGAGCCTGCTTCTCCCTCTCCCCGATTGTGTTCCCTCTCTCACTGTGTCTCTCTGTTAAATAAATAAGTAAAATCTTTTAAAAATGAATAAATAAAAACCACAGAGTTGCAGTTCAAAAAAAAAAGAGGAAGAAGAAGAAAGGCAGTTTAGCGACACTGGAACACAATACCGACTTGTACTTAAAATTTTCAGTTATGGCTCAGGTTAGTTAGTGGCAGCAGAACCATGCCGGTTGCTATTTGGCCATCTCTGGCAAGCTCCTCTGACTTGTCTCTCTCTTCCCTAGCAACAGTGCTACCATCTCTCCCATCTTCCAGTGATCCTAGACATTTGGAAATGCCTTGAGGCAAAATAAACAGAGATGGCAGAGGCAACAGGAGCAAGGGGGACAAGGAGGGCCCTGGCTTCTTCCTCACACACCAAAATTGCCTTCCTGCCCCAGGAGATGTAACCACCAATGACGAGGGAGTTACCATGGTAACTGCTCGCCTCCGAAAATTCTAAGCTCTGCTCCAGCTCAGTTAACTATTTACTGAGATAGACAATTATCTACACTCCCAACGTGGATCGATAGAATTTGATCTTGCCTCCCACAGATCACATTTGTAATTAGATATGATAAATTTGCTTATCTAGAAATTTAACATTCTTTCCCTTTTAAGACCACCCTATTTATAACTGTGGATGTGAATTTAACCACTTGAAAAATAACTTATTTCATACTAGAACAAAACCGTCAAGAACATTTGTAGTAAAAGCAGTGTCTCTTTAATTTCTTCATGCTGTTTGCTATTTATTTCTGGCTGTTGTTGCTATGTGTAATCAAGACTACAATCTCCCAAATAAAGGTTTTCTTTGAATTAGCAATGAGGCCACATAGAAGCTTCTGTCAAATCCATGGATCTAAAATGTGTGCCCTTATGTACACGGTGGAAAGGGTTCATCTTTAATGAACCCACATCTAGTGTTCTTTTCCTATAAAGACCTCTGTGTTGACAACTACAGTTGGGAATATTTGGTTTAAAGGGCCATAATCTTCTGCTGGGGAAGTGTTATGTTACAGGATACAGAGAGATGATAAATAACAAACTGATAACAAGATAGTTTCTATATCAAAACAGTTACCTCTTTTCTCCTTGGAGCCGCCTTCTTTTTTTTTTTTTTAATTTAAGATTTTGTTTATTTATTTGCCAGAGAGAGAGAGAGAGAGAGCACAAGCAGGGAGAGCAGCAGGAAGAGGGCTCTCCCCACTGAGCAGGCTCTCCCCACTGAGCAGGGAGCCCGATGTGGGACTGGATCCCAGAACCCTGGGATCATGACCTGAGCTGAAGGCTCAGCTTGATGAACTGAGCCACCCAACAGTCCCGCTTCTTTTATTTTTAAGATTTTATTTATTTACTTACTTACTTATTTACTTACTTTTTTACTTATTTTAGAGAGAGAGCGCATGTGAGAGTACGGGTGGGCATGTGTGGGGGAGAGGCATGAGGAGAGGGATAGAGAATCTCAAGCAGACTCTGCACTGAGCAGGTGCCCTACTGGTGGCTTGAACTCCTGATTCTGAGGTCATGATCTGAGCTAAAATCAACACTCGGATATCTAACCCACTGAGCCACCTAGGCACCAGTCCTTTGTGGCTTCTATTAACATTCATAATTCTCAGTGTGCCTCAGATTTAGGGCATTATTTTGTTTTTCCCCAAAATTAATACAATTTGATCTTTCTTCTCACCATTGTGTACGGTGGGAATGAACAAGGAACATGTAAATGTTGGATGCACTCCAAAACAGTTGATGACAGGTGGAGAAAATGGGCCATAGCTCCAGACACCCAGGCATCAGGCACCCTCCACATTTAGAACACTGAGCTTTTCTGCCTGTTCCTAATCAGCTAAAGTGCATTTGTCCCCTTTATTTACTTCTTCCATTTTATTCTACCATTATCCCTACTACTACTAGTCATTTTCTTTCAGTTTATTCAGGAGAAAGCCATGTAGATATTTTAAAATTAACTTGATGGGTGAACGTGGGTATTGTATTATGAGCTAATCTATATAAATGATTAGGTTGTCCCACACCAAAGAAAAATAAGATAAATGGATATAAAAATTGATTTTTATATGGGTGTCTTTTTAGTAAGGGAAACAATAAATCATAGGAATAAAGCATTATACTCCTACATGTATTCCAAACTTGGTACAATGTCCTCATGCAGAGCTTTCCATATAGAATTAACAACAAAAAAGAATACTTCAGAACTGCTATTCCAGGGGTGCCTGGGTGGCTTAGTTGTTAAGCATCTGCCTTCAGCTTGGGTCATGATCCCACCATCCTGGGACTGAGCTCTGCATCCAGCTCCCTGCTCAGCAGGGAGCCTGCTGCCCCCCTTACACTCACCCTGCTTGTATCCTGCTCTCGCTGTCCCCCCATCAAATAAATAAATAAAATCTTAAAAAAAAAACAAAACTTGCTATTCCAGCTAGCAGTTTCTCTTCTTTCAGACTCTAAGTATCTTTATTACCCCCTGCAATGAATTCACTCTCAGCAGTCTTCCAAACTTAGTAAGACTAGCAGTTATGCTCTTAAATGGGAGTTTTCATACTTCATATACCTTTCTGCAGTGTTTTGCCCATTACTTTCTATCTGTTAACAATTTATGTTTACCTGTGTTGGAGAATAAAGTTAGAACCCATCTTCATTTTTTGGTAGTAAATAATTTTCCCACAACTACTTACACTGAGATTGACTTTTCTTTGTTTTTTTTTTTTAAACTATTTGTTTTTGAGAGAATGAGCGTGAGACAGCAAGCACACACACAAGTAGTGGGGGAGGGGCAGAGAGAGAGAATCGTAAGCAGGCCCCACTCCCTGTGTGGAGCATGACACATGGGACCCAGTCTCATGACCCTGAAATCATGACCTGCGTTGAAATCAAGAGTTGGACTCTTAACCAGCTGTGCCACCCAAGGGCCTCCCCTCTTTTTTCAACTATTTGAATTCATATTAAGATTATATTTAAAATGTGCTTCACAGTTTGTGATTGGGGATCTGATGTAGACAGCAAATACTTACGGTGTTCCTCTCTGCCCTGGTTGCTGCTCACTAGAAATGATTCCGTTTTTATAGGTAGCAATAAAAATAAATTTAAATGTTGAAGGTGTTGAAAGTAGGTTGGGTTAAGATAGCTGGGTCATTGGATCCTGGGGGTTGGTGTTCCATGCCCTTCGACCACAGCTGTCCAGACACCACGATGAGTCACTGACCTCTACTTCTGAAACTAATAGTACATTATATAGTAAGTAATTGAATTTAAATTTTAAAAAAAGAAAAAAAGATGCCACTTCCTGTACTCCGGGAGCATAAGGTAAAATTCCTTGGTTATTATATGCTTGTTCCACCCACCCATGGCCCCATTAGCATTTAGCTGCCAAATAAGTGAGGTGAATTAATGCTCTGGAGAAGTTACTTCTTTTACTGTGATGCCTTTTTCTCTCCTCCCCAGCAAAAAAAAAAAAAAAAAAAAAAAAAAAATTCTTTTGAGGTGGTGAAAGTAACACGTAAATGAGAATAGCAACCCAGAAAAGATAGTGAAAAATTTTAAGTGTTGTTCACATGTCTCCAACTGTTGTCACGCTTTCTGAATCTCAACTTAAAGGCAAACAAACTGCTGAGGGAAAATTGTATTCCTTACTATATCTGATAGTTAAGATTAAATGGAAAATACTTTCTTATTGTCAGTTCCTCTGGCCTGGGGCTTTTTATTGCTACCACCTGTGAAAGAGAGCCCGTTCTTTCATCTGGAGCATCTCACCTGTTCTCTGCCTGCCCCATTTCCCACCCACATGACTACAGTATGCAGCTTACCTGGTCTTTCGGACACACATTATTTATTATTTGACTACCTCTCCTTTTGCTGCTGCTATTATTGTTACCATTATGTGAGGGAGGCTTGGAGACCACATGGAGAGGTGGTGAAGCTCAGTGTTAAATGGTTTAGGTTGGAGACTTCAGGACGCAGTTTGGCACAGGTTGAGTGCATTTATGGATGTGTTCTCTGCCGCGTTCCTTCCTTCTCTTTTCCATGCACTGCTCTGTCCTCCGTTCTCCCTTACCGTCCAGATTGCCATACTTCCCACTCACTCTCGATCTGTGTTGGAGTTTCTTCCTCAGTTGGTTCCTAAAGAGGCAGGCCTTATTTTCTGGGTCTCCTGACTGGCCCTGAGTCTTCAGGTCTGCAGCCATCAGCTAGGGCTCCCAGTTTAAATAACACAGACTATGGATCTTAAACAGCAGTTTATTTTCTCACAGTTCAGAGGCTTGAAGTCCAAGATGGGGACGGGGGGTAGCAGGTTTGGTTTCTTCTGAGGCCTCTCTCCTTGTCGTGCAGGTCGCCATCCTCTCATTGTGTCTTTGTGTGGTCGTCCCTCTGTCTGGGTTGTCTGTGTCCTAATCTTTTCTTCTTTTAAGGATACCAGTGCTGGGTGTTAGGCCTTCAGCATAGGAATTTGAGGGCACACAGTTCAGTCCCTAATAGTGTCTTTTTTCATAGTCAACAGATGCCAGTTTCTCTGAAAATACCCTTTTCCTAACATGGATCTCACTTGGCAAACCTGAAGTGGTCTCCAGGGTCTGATTATACGTGACAGGAAATTTCCCATGTTTGCCAGCATAGGCAAGTTCTCCCATTCTATCCTAAGATCTCAGATTATTGAAAAGATTTTACAGCTCCACCTGCCACTTCCATCAGCCCGTGCACGTTGTTAGCAAGGCATGTGCTCTGGCATGCATGTTCGCCTGGGAAAAGTTCTGATTTACCTTATATACCCTTGTTCTGGTATGGTCTTACCATATTAACTGCTTTATAGTTCTGCCTTTACATTGTATCACATCTTATATAAACCACAGCTTCCCATTTCTCCTCCTTTCCTTAAAGAGAAGCAGTGAGTTGGGCAGATAAGTTATGTCTTAGCAGGATATCCCATGGTAGAAGAAAGTCTATGTTCTATTCTAATAGAATGGATACTTTAGGCAACAACATAATATGAATACTACACAGAACATAGGAACTTGAAATCATTCACATAAAATTTTTTATTTTAAAACATTTCACCAAATTTTAAGATGGCCGTTGTTTAAGAAGACAGATTGTGGACATTGCCTTGCAGTGGAAATACCCTGAAGAAAATCATCTGGCATGGCAGGAGTTTCTTAGACCCTTCACCTCAGACTAACTGGTCTCTCTGGCTTTAGTTTTTATCTTCTCCTGTTTCCTATCCTCACTACCACCAGAGTTATCTGCCTCCAAAATCAACCTCTTCTTGTCGTTACTCACCTCAGAGAAAACTGCGGGCTTCCTGTTACCTGCAGGATAAACTCCTCACTCCTCAGCTTGGTAGAGAGCCCCTTCTTTCACACCAATATGCCATGGCCTTTCGCGGCCTTGTCATTTCTTGTCCCTTCCACCTGGAATACTTTCCCTCTATGGAGTGCCTGGAAAACGCTTTGGAGGCAGCCAAGTCTAGTTTTGAATTCTGACTGCAGTTCTTTTTTTTTCTTTTTTCTTTTTTTTTAAAATATTTTATTTATTTGACAGAGAGAAACATAGCCAGAGAGGGAACACAAGCAGGGGGAGTGAGAGAGGGAGAAGCAGGCTTCCCGCCGAGCAGGAAGCCCGATGTGGGACTCGATTCCGGGTCTCCAGGACCATGACCCGAGCCGAAGGCAGTCGTCCAACCAACTGAGCCACCCAGGCGCCCCCTGACTGCAGTTCTTAGTGACTGAGTGATCCTGAGAAATTTACTTAATCTTCTTGAATAGTTTTCTCATCATGAAACGAGGCTAATACCTACTGCACGAGGATCTTGTAAGAATTATTAAAGCTAAGCGTATGTGTAACTCACTGCTAAATTATTTATCAGTTCCTGTTGCAGTTATGGGATCAAGCAAACCCCCCTTATACCCTTTTAAGACCCAGATCAGACAACACCTCCTCTGGGAGCCTAGGCTGTTAGGTTACTCTGGTAATTCCTGGACTAGAGCAACACAGTTATAGTTAAGAATGTGGTTTTCTGAAGCCATGTCATTGGGGTTCAAATCTTGGCTTCTCTATGTATAACCTCTGTGGTCCCTGGCAAATTACTTACACATCCTATACCTCAGCTATCTGTTCTATAAAATAAGGATAATATTATCTATATAGTAGGATTACTGTGAAGATTAAGTGGGATAATATATACACTGGGCCCTTGAACAACACAGATTTGAACTACATGGGTCTATTTATATACCTGGATATTTTTTGACAAATACAGTGCTATAAATGTATTTTCCCTTCCTTGTGATTTTCTTAATAACTCTTTTACTCTGCTTACTTACCATAAGAGTACAGTAGGGGGGCCTGGGTGGCTCAGTCGTTAAGCATCTACCTTTGTCTCAGGTCATGATCCTGGAGTCCCGGGATCAGGCCCCACCTTGGACTTCCTGCTCAGTGGGAAGCCTGCTTCTCCCTCTCTCACTCCCCCTGCTTGTATTCCCTCTCTGGCTGTGTTTCTCTCTGTCAAATAAATAAATAAAATATTAAAAAATAAGTATATAGTATATGATACAGGTAACATAAAAAGTATGTGTTGATTGACTCTATGTTATTAGTGAGATTTCCAAGTCACCAGTTGGCTATTAGTAGTTAAGTATGGAGGAATCAAAGGTTACAGGTGGATTTTTTACTCTGTCGGGGGTCTGTGCCTCTAACCCCCTGCATTGTTCAAGGAACTGAGCAATGTGTAAGAACTTACACAACTGTGTAAGAAATTTAGCACAATGCTGTATACAGTTACTATCCAGAAAATGTTACCCATTATTACTTTATTCATTTTGAGTCATTTTCTCTTATTGTGAGTTTCTCAAGGCTTTGACTCTACCTTGCTTTTCTAGGTGCCTTGTGTCTGATCCAATGTCTAGCCTATGCTGGGATCAAAGAAAGCCTGGCTGGATCAAAGAAGTCACTCATTAAATACTTATTTAGCTAGCAAATCCTGTTCATTTAAGATGAAGAATATTGGGCTTTACACCCTCTTTGAAAATACTGGAAATAAACAGAAAAATTCTCATGTCCTACAGAAAAATGAAATAGCTGAATATGTTTGTCTGAATTTTGCTTTTAAGAAAGGTGTCTGTGGGCACCTGGGTGGTTTAGTTGGTTGAGCTGCCTTCGGCTCAGATCATGATCCTGGAGTTCGGTAATCAAGTCTTGCATCAGGCTCCCTGCTCAGCAGGGAGTCTGCTTCTCCCTCTGACCTCCCCCATCTCATGCTGTCTCGCTCTTATTCTGTCTTTCTCAAATAAATAAAATCCTTAAAAAAAAGAAAGGAAGGAAAAGAAAGGAAAGGAAAGAAGGTATGAAGAGAGAGAGAGAGAGAAAGAAAAGGAAGGGAAGGAAGGGAAGGAAGGGAGGGAGGGAGGGAGGAAGGAAGGAAGGAAGGAAGGAAGGAAGGAAGGAAGGAAGGAAGGAAAGGAGAGGAGAGGAGAAAGAAGAGGAAAGGAGAAAGGAAAGGGAAGGAAGGGAGGAGGGAAAGAAAAAGGAAAGAAAAAGAGAGGAGAGGAGAAAGGAAAGGGAAAGGGAAAGAAAAAGGAAAGTAAAGTAAAAAGGAGGAAGGAAAGAGAGAAGAAAAGAAAAGGAAAAGAGAGGAGAGAAAAGAAAGGAAAGGAAGGTATGTGTCTGGTAGTGCTTGGGTGGCTCATCAGTTGAGTGTCCAATTCTTGCCTTCGGTTCAGGTCATGATCTCAAGGTCATGGGCCCCAGCCCTGCCTATGGCTGTGCTCCTCACTCAACTGTCCCCCCCTCTCAAATAAGTAAGTAAAATCTTAAAAATTAAGGTGTCTTGGGTGCCTGGTTGGCTCTGTTGGTTAAGCATCTGACTCTTGATTTTGCTCATCTCATGATCTCATAGTAGACATCTGACTCTTGGTTTTGACTCAGGTCATGATCCCAGGGTAGTGAGATTGAGCCCATGTTGGGCTCTGTGCTCACCATGGAGTCGGCTTGAGATTCTGTCTCCCTCTCCCTCTGCCCCCTCCTGCTCTTGCTCTCTCTCTTTCTCAAATAAATAAATCTTTTTTTTTTAAAGGAAAAGAATACTGAAAGTTTTTCAAGTTTTATGTAGTCTCATTTGCACTAACTTGTTAGTTGTCTATAATAAAAATAATTGTGTTGAAAGAACTGAGGCTAAGATGTATATGCCACAACCTTTTTAAACAGGGGACAATATCAAATTAATAGTTCATGGGGGCGTCTGGGTGGCTCAGTTGGTTAAGCAACTGCCTTCAGCTCAGGTCATGATCCTGGAGACCCGGGATCGAGCCCCACATCAGGCTCCCTGCTCAGCGGGAAGCTTGCTTCTTCCTCTCTCGCTCCCCCTGCTTGTGTTCCCTCTCTGGCTGTGTTTCTTTCTGTCAAATAAATAAAATCTTTAAAAAAAAATTAATAGTTCATGATCAAGACTATTAATATAGATTTTAAACAACAAAGCAGTCTATTCCTTATTTCTGTGAAATTATAATCATATTTTGTGTTTTCTTCATTTATTTTGTAATTATCAATTTTATTTCATTCTTCATAAACTAAATTCAAGGAATGTCAATAGTAGTTCTGCATATTTATGTGATAAATGGCACACTGTGTCATCTGTCTGTTGCTACGTAGCAGACAGTCCCAAGACTGACTGGTTTATAACAACATTTCTCATGATTCTGTGAGTTGGCTGGGTGGTTCTTATGCTATTATCTCTGGATTTATTCATGTGATAGCATTCAGCAGGTGGGACAGCTCAGGGTTAAGATCTCTCTTCCTGTATGTTTTCTTACCATTGGCTTCTTCACAGTATTGTGGTCCCAGGTTTCCAAGAAGGCAAGACCCAGGGCACAAGCACAGATTAAACCTCTGCTTGTGTCATATTTGCCAGGTCATGGTGACCGAAACAAATCACATGGAGAGGCAGTGTTAGAGGAAACTACACATGGAAAGTGGATACCAGGAGACATGATCGACTGGGAACCAGTCCTCTAACAATCTACCACATATATGCATGGTAAATTTATGTTTAAGTGTATATATAAAAAATTAACTTCATTTCTGAGAATTTGGTGTGGAAAGGACATTTCCTTGCCAGTTAAATAATATTTACCAACATTTATCCATCATTTTATTTAATAAAGCCTTTATACATTTTGTTATTATGAACTGATACTGCATTTTCAATTAAAAAAATGTCTTTCACAATAAAAGTGAGTAAGACCCGCATCAGTTTAGATAGCAGCAATAATAAATGCTTTTGCATTTTTATTAAAACTTGAGTAAAGATACTCTAATTACAAGAAAATCCAGCCTGTGATAACTGATTTCATCATTCAGCAGAGAATTGGGATTCCAGCGTTCAGAGGAAGCTTAAAAAATTTGAAGTGTTCTACACTGTAGCATACTCACAGTGAAAGGCTAAAAGCATTTCCTCTAAAATCCATTCTTGCCACTTTTACTCAACATAGTATTGGAACTCTTAGCCGGAGCAATTAGGCAAGAAAAAAAAAAATAAAACACATCCAAATTGGAAAGGACAAAGTAAAACTGTCACTATTTCTAGATGACATGATATTATATAGAAAAAAACTTAAATACCACATCAAAATAAAGCTAATAAATTTAGTAAAGTTACAGGATACAAAATCAATACATAGAAATCTGTTATGTTTCTATACATTAATAATGAATTCTCAGAAAGGGAAATCAAGAAAACAATCCCACTTATAATTGCATCAAAAAGAATAAAATACCCTGGAATAAATTTAACCGAAGAGGTGAAGGACCTGTATATTGAAAACTACAAGAAAAAACAATCTCTTCAATAAATGGTGATGAGAAGACTGGACAGCTACATGAAAAAGAATGAAACTCCACTACTGTCTTATACCACACACAAAAATTAACTCAGAATGGATTAAAGACTTGAAAATAAGACCTGAAACCTTAAAATGTCTAGGAGAAAACAGAGACAGTAAGCTCCTTGGACCTAGTTAATTCTGGGTTTTTTTGTTTGTTTGGTTGGTTGGTTGGTTTTTTTGTTGTTTTACATCATTTTTTTGAAGATTTTTTATTTATTTATATGACAGAGAGAGATCACAAATAGGCAGAGAGGCAGGTAGAGAACGAGGGGGGAAGCAGGCTTCCTGCTGAGCAGAGAGCCCAATATGGGACGAGAGTCCGATATGGGACTCGATCCCAGGACCCTAAGATCATGACCCAAGTCGAAACCAGAGGCTTAACTCTCTGAGCCACCCAGGTGCCCCCTGTTTTTGTTTTAATTCATCTCAGCATTCAGCTGTAGTCATTTTATCCCAACATATAGAACTTTAGACTCTTAATATAGGTAATGTAGTTAAACTCCTCTTAATGTAAATTTTTCATGGAGGGCCATGGGTAGGTGGTCTCAGGACGACTAAAAAGAACTAGTTTTATATCTTAAGAAGAGAGTTATAAAACTTTCTTATAAAATAATCACACCTATAGTCAATGTAATATCATAAGATACAAACTCTAATGACTTTATTTTTAGATGGACCCAGGATCTGGGGGGTGGGGAATAGATGCAAAAGTAGATATTGTCTAATATATTCTCAGTATTTAGAGAAAAATGTAGTTGGAAAAAATAAGGGAGAACCGAAAAATGGGAAAGATCTAGTATTTTGTTTTTTGAAAAAAAGGATCCATGAACCGAATATTGCATTTGTCAGGAAACTGCTGCGTTAGACAGAATTTGCCTTGAATGCCCAGAGACACTTGCTGCTGTCAAAAGGAGAAGAACTTTATCTTACCCTATTTGATGCTTGCAGGTATTTTTCTTGAATTGAGCCCAAAATTATATCCAGAGACATCCACCCCACAGAGAGTTGGTGATGGGTCAAGTGAACTAAGTGCTAGGAGCGTGTTGCAAAAAAGAGATGGCAAGCCCAGTGCAGGCTCTGCTCTCCTACCCACTGTCAGTAATGTCTGTTGCCGGCAGTGGGCGCCGTACAGCCTGTTCCTGCCTGCCTCCCTGGTGGGTGTTGCCACGCGCTCCTGCCTCTTGCTGGTGATCTGCAGCCCAAGTGCCTGTCCATGGCTTGTCCGTTCCTGACTGTTTCTTCCTCCTGATTCTATACAACTTGTCATTTTTGTCTGAAGGTACCACTGATTAATATTAAATGTGTCACAGTAATAGTCACAACAATTATATTTTGCCTCCACAGATACCTGGCATGTTTACCACTCAACCATTATTTTAACATCATAAAATACGCTTATTGACCTAATTGTACAGAATAGAAAACAGGCACAAAATGTGTAAGTCTGTAACAAGGGCCATTTGGCTAAGAAGTGACTGAGCCAAAATCTGAATCCAGGCAGCCTAGTTCTAGAGTCTGTGCTTTACTACCTCTCTCATGCTCACTGTTTTTTATATTCATTTTATACTATAATACATAGTTTTTGAAGGCAATCAATATTTGTAAGTTGTTAAATAGTGCCAGTATTTATCAGTCACTTAGAGGATTTAGGACTACTCTGACTCAATATGATTACATTGAATTGCATCTATTCATTCTTTTTGCTGGAGAAGCATCTAGGGTTTCTTGCTCACCACCATGTCTAGCACCCCACTAGGCATTCTGTTCAGGAATAATCACATCAGACAGGATTCCAGTACTCTTGGAGCTTACAGGATAATGGAAGGGACAGGTAACACAAAAATAACATATAAGCAAAAATTATAACAAAGATTACAAAGGGAAAGAGAAGTTTGTTCTAAGAGAGAAAATAGTAAGAAGCTAATTTAGACTAGGGAATGAGGATCAAGGAAGACTTTTCAGTAGAAGGTAACATTTTAAGCTGAAACTCTAAAAACTTAATAGGATCTTGCTGGCTGAAGAGGATTAGTAATGTATGCCATAGATCTTTTGTTTCTGGCAAAATAGTGGACCAGATGTCAGTATAAACCTTTCTGGTACAGAACATCTAAAAAATTCTGGATAAAATAATTAAAATATATTTTTAAACGTGTGACTGAGTGAGCAGGAAAATGAGAAAAAAATTTTAGGAGCCAGAAATTAATGTGAAAACCTGAATCCTGAGATTAGCAGATTCTACACCTATATTTTATTCTTTAGGCATTTGCCAGTCCCAGGTGGGCTAGATCTTGGGCTTTGACGGGTCTCTGTCAATAGGTGAACTAGGGGGAAAAACCCGGCCCTTCTCTATGCATCTTCCAAGAGTGAAACAGTTGGGTTCATTGCATAACTTGGACATGTTTGAGTAAATGGGAGTCATATATATCAATATATTCATTTATATGAAATATATTGTAGAAACAAAATATATATTATGGTTTAAAAATTTTTTTTCCTGGACAGGGGAAATACTGTGTGGTAAGACCCTTAGGCAGAAAGGCATTTGCCCTTTTCAAGGAACTGGAAGGCCGGTACAGACTGAGCAAAGTAAGTGTTGGCAAGTGAGGTTGGAGAGGAAGCCAGGGACCAGATTCTTGCAGGGCCTCACAGCCTTCCGTTGGGCTTTTGGATTCTATCCTGAGCACAATGCAAGTCTTTAGAAGGCTTTTCAAAGATTACCTGACTTAGGTGAGAAAGAACAGTTTAAGAAAATATAAAAGTAGGGAGCTACTCTAAAGGTAGAGGTAGAGATTAAACTCAGCAGTAATCCAAATGAAAAGTGGATTGACTTGGATTAGGGGAAATTGGAAAAAATTCAAAAAAAGAATCCAAGAATTACTTTGAGAGTAAAACCTGCTGATGAATTGGTTGGGAATTTGGGAGAAAAATATAAATGGTTATTTCCCAGACTCTGGCTTGAATAATGGGCTGTCCAGAGGTCTTTTTCTAAGATGACAAAGACAGGAAGAGATATGGAGGGGAAGATCACACATTTGGTTTTAGAAATGTAGAGTTTTGGAAATAATTAAGTCTGACAAGTAAGGAATCCAAGTAGAGACAGTACCACTATTTGATATAATGTAAATGAAGAGAATTTAAAATGTTTTTATGTAGTTGAACTCATTTTCAAATAAGCCAGTGTAGAATTAAAATGAAAATTTTCCTTTTACAGGCGATTCATTTTATAGTAACAAATACACCTTTTAAATTCACATCCCCAGGATGCAAGAACTGAGTGTATTTGCAGATGAAGTATAATAATCTGGGAAAGACACTGTGTTGGTGATTGGCATATTGTTCACCAAACCTGTTTTCCTTTCTTCCTGCTGATAGGTCTTGGGCTACATTTCCCAGTCTCCTCTGCAGTTAGATGTAGCTATGTGACTAGGCAAAGGAAGGAGAGTAAAAGTGATGTACATTTCTTCCTTTAGTCTAGCTGTTTAAAGAGAAATCTCCCATGTAGCCTCCATCCTCTCTCTCTACCCCTGTGCCAATTGAATATTGGCATCCAAAGGGACCATGGAAACCACATGTTGAAGATGATAAAATCTCCATCAGAGCTCCTAAGTGATAATAGTTCAGAAAGCCACAACCCCACCCTCCTGCTATGTGAACTTTACATCACAAAAAATGAACTTCTGTTATTTTAAATCAACAAGATTCTATGATTTAACTATTTCAGCAGCTGACATTACATTAAAAGATGTTTATTTTCTTTCAAGGTGATACCAAGAACCTAATTTCATTCCCATTCATTTCTTTTCTCATTTTTCTTCCATGTATGTTTGCTGCCATAAGTAACTGGGCAATTTGAATAGATTTGGATGTTTGGAGGTTTATAAAGGAGGGAGGGGATTGAAGATGCTTGAGGTAAGAGAAAGGACTTGCTTCCTATTCTCCGTATAAAATAACCATCACTCCCTGTCCATCTGGCCCCAGTCATTCATTTCAAAGATTCACACTCCTGCAGGCTCCTTCTTTTCACTTGCTAATGGCATCCCCATTGCAAGCATCATTTGTGAAGACCTTGATCACCATTCCCTTCCTTGCCTAGTTTAATGTTGCTGTATGATCAAACTTATACCCTGGGATGCTAACTAACCATAACACAAAAAACTGAATAGAACACCACTAGATATCTCTTCTCTTTGATGGACCCATAATAGATGTCAGAGGCTCTCTCATGATAAACACTTTTGAGAGAGATGCAAAAATGTGTTAGAAGTGCCTGTCTCTGATAGGATATGTTGAAATCAGAACATACCCTTGGACTCTTTGGCTAATAGATTAGCCAATTAGAGATACTCTTACATTCTTTTCTTATCACTTCTCAGTATATTTGCCTTGCTGGACCTTCATGATTCCTTCCCCTGAGGGCAAGTAGAAGGTAAATTCACTTTCCTATGCTGAATATCCATTACAATTCCTGGTACATTAGTATTGTAAGTGCTTAGAACTTCTTGGTTGAAGAGCACATGATTGCTGGAAATGTAGGGCATACCATGTCTGGCTGATGTGGAAAGTGTTCCTTGCAATAGGCATCTTCTGCATTACATCTTTTTATTCACATAAGTAATATGCCTTTAAGATAGCGTTATCTGGCCATTGAAAGTATCTTTATGAAAAATGGTATTATAATAATATTTGTTGTATAAGAAATTTATCTAAATCTATATCCCCTTTGTTTGATGAATATATTTTCAGTTATTTACTCTAAACAAAGCTATTAGATTATTCTTAAGATTGGTAGAGTTTATAATTTTGCAAGAATTAGGCAAATCGCAAACACAGGGACAGATTAGACAGATTTCACACCCCCACCCCGCCTCGTGATGGTGACATGGTGGATGGATCAGATCCTCTCTTTTAGGAAATTTTAAACTTGAGGTAGAGAGAATTATTTGATAGGAACAGAAGTCAAATACTTAGCCAGAAAAAAAGGCAGACAAAGATGACATGAGTCACTAGAAGCTATGAGTAAGCAAGAATGATAAATAAGTAAGAGCCAAGTCATGAGATTTCCGAACAGTTTGTGCGTGGGCTTCTGCGGAGATTTTACTTCCTGTCTTCAGGGGAAGAGAATGCTGAAGGAATTGCTGCCGCCAAAGGCATAAGGAGCTAACCAGGTTTTTACACATCTGTCTGATCCTGGACAACTTGAAATCGCAACTTGAAATTCTCAGCCCATGTTCCTATACTTCGTATGAGGCCTAGTTAAACTGCTTTCCATGAATTACCACGAGGCCTAGCCACATGGCATACCTTGCTCCCTATTTTCATGTGAAGCCCATGATAATGCCCCCTCTGCTACTACTCTCTCTCCCACACAACCACACACAGTTCTTGGAATAACTTGAGTGAGTCCCTCTTCTTTGCCGCCAAAGGATCCTAGTTTCTACAACTGCCTTATGAGTTCAACTCTTATTATTTTGGCTCTGCAACCGAGGCAAGGACTGATGAACAGTAGCAGTTTTATGCCCATGTCAAGAATGTACAGACTTTGAAAGGGCACTGGGTGGCTCAGATGGTTAAGCTTCTGCCTTTGGCTCGGGTCATGATCTCCAGTTCCTAGGATCAATCCCCGCATTGGGCTTCCAGCTCAGCGGAGAGTCTGTTGCCTCTCCCCCTGCTTGTATATAAGTTAAAAAGCAAAAACAAAAAGGAGTGTATAGACTTTGAACAGGAAAGGCAGTTTACCTCTAATTGTTTAAGAAAGCTGACATGATACAGGGAGGACCCAGAGAAAGATGGATGATGCTGATGACATGACATTTGAGGAGGCTACATGGAAATGTTTATTTAGAAAAAAAAAAAAGTATAGGAACAATTTTTTTTTTCTTTTATTTCTGCTAAATTGTGAGTTCTGAGAGCATTCACCTTGGTATTCCTCACCAATGCCCAGCAGGGGGCTTTGTACACAGTAGGCAGAACACAAAGTTGATAAACTAATGTGGTCCAGCCATTGGTTCATCTTGTTTAGTATCATCTTTGAATTGGCTAGTAAAAATACACTTCTAGGCAGACTAAACTGTCAACTGAAGAGAGAGACATGAGTCAGAGACAAGAAGTAGGATTTCCAGAAGCTTCTGGGGGAGGTAGATGTTGGCAGTGCAAAAATAGCCTAGAAACTACATGAGCCCATTTCAGAGAGCCCGATAAGAAACTGCCTTCCTCACTTAGTGTGCTAAGGACTAGAACATATACTATTACCAGGAACACCTACAGTGTGTGGTAGAGCGTAGCCTTTGGCCACAGAGCCGGGGATGGGTAGTGAAGGAGAACTGTAAAAAAAAATTCTAGATTCTGCCTTTAAAATGGCAGTGCATATCGGATGGCATTATCTCCCTTCTCTCTCACAAAACATCCAGCTGCACTAGAACAAAAAGAAGAAACATGAGCCTCATCTTTAAAGAAAGTAGGAGACCTGCAACCCCAAACCACAGTATGCGATGAGGAACAGACAAGTGCAGCTGAAGAAAGACATGCACAGACTGCAGATCTCAGCAAGCCCATACTGCCCGGTGCACACCCACGGGGGCGGGTGTGCGGGCTGGCAGCAACAGCTTCCTGGGCCCTGACCCTGCAGAAAGAGGAGGCAGGGTAACGGGCTGAATGGAGAATCACACAGACAAAATTGAAAACATAGGCAAAGGCTTACCAGGAAAACACAATAAAGTAGGATTGCATCTTTAATATCAGACATGATTGAATTTGGAGGAAAAAGCTTTAAATAAGGCCAAAGAAGGATGATTCATAATAGCAATATACCACTACCAAGTATAACGCAAAAACTGCAGGAAATATGAGAAGAAATAGTTACACGATAGTGGTAGGAAAACATTAATTTACTTCTCTTAGTTGAAGAGATCAGGTAGACAAGAAATTAGAAAAAGAAAACCCAAATAAAGGGACTCCTGGATGTCTCAGTTGGTTAAATCTCTGCCTTCGGCTCAGATCATGATCCCAGGATCCTGGGATCTAATCCCGTGTTAGGCTCACTGCTCAACAGGGAGTTTGCTTCTCCCTCAGCTCCTCCCCCTACTTGTGCTGGTGCTTGCTCGCTCTCTCTCAAAAATAAAATCTCTAAAAAATAATTATGATTAATAAAGCAGCTGTTTGGTACCTGTCACTCTGTATTTTGAAAGCTAACAGACCTTTTTAAATGCTGAAAAAAACATTCACAAAAGTAAATCCTAAAGGGAATTCAATGAATTTCAGGTGAAAGGAATACATATAGCATTCTCTAATTTTGTTGCAATAAAACTAAAAATTAAAAAAAGAATTTTTTAATTTATCATTTGAACATTTAAAATTTTTTAATTAAAAAACTTTTGGATCACAGAGGAAACCAAAGATTATGGAAAATCTAGGGGAAAAGCACAGTGAAAATACTCAATATTGGAAACTATGGGACAGAGCTAAAGCAGAATTCAGAAGCACCTCTCTTACTGAAGAAAGAAAGAAAGTAGCCAAATTAAATAACTCAAAAAGTTAGAAAAAGGATCAGCAAAACAAACCTTAAACAGCAGAAGGTAGAAATAAAGATAAAAATTGATGAACTAGAAAAAGGAAAATTGATCAAACTAATAAATAAAAGCTGCCTCTTAAAAAAAATAGATAATTCTTTAGCTACCTAATACAAAGTGGGCGGGGAAGAGAGCATAGATGAGAAATAATCATGGGGAAATGACAGAAACAGAAAAGAATAAGAGAATCATAAAATTGTGCTCAATCCTGTGTAAATTAATTTGAGAGCCTGGAAGAAAGAATGATTTTTCAATGAAAATAGAAATGATCAATACTAACCTCAGATAATTAGAAAATCTAAATTATCACAGAATCACCCCCGCCCCCTCCCCTGCCATCCCCTCCAGCAAAGCCTGAGTGAGGCCCAGGTGACTTAACAGGGGATTTCTATCAGTTTTTCAGGAACAGCTAATATCAATCTTCCCAAATAGATGTACTTTAGTAAATATGGATATCTCTAAAAAGAGACACAAACTGATAAACAGTTGTTGTTCCTAGGGAATGGAGCTGGGGCTAAGGGACAATATTAGAAGCAAGTCTTTATTATCTATCTTCCAGGTTTGTTCTATTTTATACCATAGGCATATGTTGCTTATCAAAGTGTAAGGAATTTAGAATATCTTTGTTTCACATCTGGACAAGTTCACAAAACCATTTGGCTTTTGTTGTTTTGTTTACTTTGGGGGAGGTAGGCAAAAATGTTTAAATGGCTGCCCCTTACAGATGTCCCACCCTAATCCTTGGAACCTGTGAATATGTTGAGCTCTGACTTCTGTGAATAAGTTATGTTCTATATCACAGTAGACCTTAAAATAGGGAGATTTTCCTGGATTCTCTAAGTGAACGTGTCGTAATCATAGGAGCCTTAAAAGCAGAAAGCTTCTTTTGGCTGCTGGCAGAAGGGCAGTCGAAGAGGCAGCAAGTATGAGAAGGCCTTCTCCTGCAGTTGTGGCTTTGAAGATGGGGGGATCACAGGGCAGCCCCCAGGTGACAGCTGGGAAGGAAACAGTACTTCATTCCCACAATGGCAAGGAACTGCCTTCTGCCAAACCACCAGAAAGAGCTTGGAAGGGGATTCTTCCCCTGGGCCTTTGGGTAAGAACGCACCCAGCCCTCCAGGCATCTGATTTCAGCCTGTGAGACCCTGAGCAGAGGCCAGCGGGGCCTCCCTGGACTCCTGACCACAAAGTTGCAGGATAATAAATGGGTGTCACTTTCAGCCATGAAGTTTATGGTAATTTGTTATACCGCAACAGAAAACTAACAGAGTCAAATTACATTTTAAAACCTCTGCACAGGGGCGGCGGCTGGTTGGCTCTGTTGGCAGAGCATGCAGCTTTTGACCAGGAGGTCTTGAGTTCAAGCCCCACGTTGGGCTTGGAGCCTACTTTTAAAAAAATAATAATAATAATAATTAAATAAAACCGCCATACTTGTGGGGCTCTACAGGGACTTAGAGATGGGAGCTCTGTTCTCTGTAGTCAGGGTGCGCTAGCAAGGCGCAGGTCAGCCTCAGAGCCAACGGTACTAGTCAGGGGCTGCATGTTTCTCATGATGTAAAATATTCTCGGCTGTATTATCCCTATTTTCGCCAGTTGTGTAGAAGTCCAATTTTATTATCTTAATGAAGAGAATAAATGTTTATACTTTTTTTCTGTTCAAATTGTAGTATTGAAAATAATTTTCTTTTCGGCATTTCTGTTTTAAACAGTCTTTTCTGTTTTGAAAGAAGAAGTTGAATTATTTTTTCCTTTGGATGCCTTGCAAATGAACTCCAACCTTTCGAACACTTTTTGGGTTTCTATGACCTATTTTAAATTTGTCATCCATATAATTTTTGATCATGATAGCACACCTAAATGACACTGTAATTCTTTGACTGCTTTAGTTTTTTAGAGTCTTGCTTACTTGGGTTGTTCCAGCTTTGTTCCAATGCCAGTTTTATCCAAGACCAAATAAGACAGTTCACCTTTAAAGTTGCCAGACACTAGCATTTGTCTTTCAGTTAAGTATTTGAGCTTAGTGGTATGAGAATCAAATACTTAATTTTTATTTAATTGATGGTACTTTTGTAAACTTTTACCTGGAAATGTTAACTCTGAGAACTACAGAAAAGAAGTCCATCTGTTAGATCTTCAGAGGGCATAGGAAGATTCGAGACCCCTATCACTGTGACCCCTATCACTTCAGATTCCGAATAGAAAGCACACAACAGATGCAAGGCAGTCGGGGTCTGAAGCTGAACCATGTAGGATCCGCAGCCAGCGCGGTGCCACATACCGGTCTCTGATACGGAGTTTGATATATTTCTTTTTGGTAAGTTACATTGTCCGATTTTCTTTTCTAGGACAATTCCTGGGCCTTGTAAGCCTGTTGAGGTCAGGAAATGCTTCCACCTCCTGTACAAAACCCCACTGGACAATGTGTTCTAAAAAGATATTAAACCCACAAGGAAAAATTTTAACACCTGATGTTGATGACTGTGTATGTGTGGTGTGAATAGCAGACCAGAGTTCCTATTTTGCTTTGATAATCAAATTTCTTTAAAGAATATATTGGTCCTTTTTAGCAGAAATTTGTTCTTTTTCTTTATGAAATGAAGTTATTTTTTTTTAGGAGAGATTTCCAAACTGACTAGAACTGTATTATTGCCAGTTCTGTTGTAGATGGGACATTTTACAGCAACAATAACTATATGAATACTCTGTGCCAAAATACATAAAGTGGCTTCATTGCTAGTGTCTGAATTATGGAAAGGTAATAGCATGTCTAAGAACATTCTTTCTTTTGAAAGAAAAAAGGCATTTTTCTTGAAGTCCAGTAATGTTTTTATCTAATCAAATACATCATCTATTGAGCTTTATCTTCTGCATACAAAAGTATGGGTATGTCTGTGTCTTTATAGATACTCATTTAAAAAAAAATCTCTGGTGGGCTCGGATTTCAGAATTGTGTGTGACTCATGTGTGCCATACTCCCAGGCCTCAACTCAAAGGCTAGCTTTGCCCCAGAGCCCAAGCGTGGCTGTGGTAGGTTATTTTGAAAGACAACTCTTGATGAACTTCACCGAAGGGAGGGAGGTGAAGTCATGCTTGGCGTTTTCCTACATTTGGGGTTTCCCTCTGGCAGGTTTACCTTGTGAATAATGCTTCTGATCGGCTAAAAGTAAAAGGTTTGCCATCTGAACCCTGCACTTCATAACAGACTTGTCAGAGGTGTGCTGATAATCAACAGTGAGGGAGCAGCCACAAAAGAAAAAGAAACTTGGAGGAATGCAACTTTGAGAGTGTTAGAACTGTCGCACCGTGGGCTGCCCGTGGTAAACCCAGCAGCTGCACACCACAGTTTGCTCTCAGTGATTTGGATCTCTGCACCTGTTGCAAATAGGTGGTGTCATGAGCTTATTAACAGATGTCCATCCATAGATACAAAATCTGAGTTTTATTGTGATAACAGTATTGACTTTTTCAGGTTTTCTTTTTCCTGTTTTTTTTTTTTCATCGACTTCATGAATTGGAATTACTTGGTAATGGGGTGCCTGGGTGGCTCAGTTGGTTGGGCAACTGCTTTCGGCTCAGGTTATGATCCCAGAGACCTGGGATCCAGCCCCACATTGGGCTCCCTGTTCGGCGGGAAGCCTGCTTTTCCCTCTCTCAGTCCCTCTGCTTGTGTTCCCTTTCTAGCTGTGTTTCTCTCTAGCAAATAATACACTTCTTGACCTAATGGTGCATATGTGTTGAGGCTGAAGAATGTCACAGATGGGTGCCCTTATTCATAAAACATTATGGGTAGAGCAAAGATCTTTCATTATAAAAGTGAGATTATTTCTTCAGAAACCATGTAAATTACTGCAGGGAATTATGATCAAGGATGTGTTTTGGGTGAATAGATGCCAACTGTCCATCTCACTAGATGACTGCTATTCTAAATATTTTTCCATTAGCTAGTTTCAGCTCGGGAAATAGATTAGACCCTTAATGGCCTAAGCAACCAGGAAATGAGCAATATATTTATAGATTCCACCAATGAATTTGAAATAAAACTTCTTGCCTATTAAAAATTCTGACTGTAATACTCGATATAAATGCATTTTTTAATGCTTTTAAAAATGTCCCCTCCTCCTCTCCCATCCCAAAGCTTTTGAAGATCTGATATCCTCAATAAAGGGAATAGATTATCTAAAAGCTTATTTTGAAGAAAGCCTGATTTTATATATATAAAATATGGGGTATAGAATTACCATTGAGTCTAGATCAATGGTAATTGATTTACCATTTAGTAATTTAGTGGTTGAGACTAACCCATTTCTGGTCTTGTTTTAGGAATCCGTAGAAAGTCAAAATCAGGGTGGCCACCCCATGGACCACTCTGGTGGCCCCATTCAAGCCTAGAGCTTTTCCATTGTAAATGGTGCTGGAGGAAGGGTGTTCCCACCTTATTTAACCCTAAGGGGTTAGCCAAGCTTTGTGGAAGACTGGGAATGGCTGTGTCCTATACCTAGACCAAAGGTAAGGCAGGCTTTGGCTTCCAGCCCTATTGTATTTTTAAAGTTAGACTTTTTTATTAAAAAGCCCCAGGATAGGGTGCCTGGGTGGCTCAGTGGGTTAAAACCTCTGCCTTCAGCTCAGGTCATGATCTCAGGGTCCTGGGAACGAGGCCCGCATCAGGCTCTCTGCTCAGCAGGGGGCCTGCTTCCTCCTCTCTCTCTGCCTGCCTCTCTGCCTACTTGTGATCCCTGTCTCTGTCAATAAATAAATAAAATCTTTAAAAAAAAAAAGACTAAACACATAAGGAAAACTTTCCAAATATAAAAGTTTAAAACATACTCAGCACGCCTTTGGTCCCCACCATTTAGCAGGAAATCAAGTTAGTGAGGTGCTGTGAAACATCAGTCTGGAAGCAGGTGGTTCTGCCCACCACCGCCCAGGGAAGTCCTGTGTGCCCGCAGCATGCTGCAGGTCTCTTCCGGCAACACTTGGCCCTTGACAGGAAGCACTGAGTGTGTTCAAACTATAAAACCACAGTTCTTGTTCTGTGTGGATCCCAGGGACTGAGATCTGCAGTTTGTGAGGCTTTGGTTTGTCACACTAAGCCACACCCCTCTCAAGGCATTACTTCCCTCCCTCTTGCTTTTGTTTCTTCCTTCTTAAGCTTTTTCCCTTTCATCTTCCCCTCATTTTTCAAAAATGAAACTTATTTTTACTTTTTCAGCTGTTTAAATTCTAGCCTCTGGTTTCCTCATCTGTAAATCGGGAACTGGATGGTACTCTCTAAAGCCAATGGAGTAGTATATATTCATGAATAAATACAATTGTCATCCTTTTAATAATTTTATCAACAAACTATGGGTTTATATAAATGAGGGGAAACTTTTCTTCTACCCTTTCAGCTTCTGTGTCTAGGGGCCTATGAATTAAAATGACATGGGGTACCTGGGTTGCTCAGTCACTGGACATCTGTTTTTGGCTCAGGTCATGATCCTGGGGTCCTGGGATTGAACCCTGCATTGGGCTACCTGCTCAGCATTGAGCTCCCTGCTCCTTCTCCCACTCCCTCTGCTTGTGTTTGTTCCCTCTCTCGCCAACTCTCTGTCAAATAAATAAATAAGATCTTTTTTTTTTTTTAAAGATTTTATTTATTTGACAGAGAGAAACACAGCCAGAGAGGGAACACAAGCAGGGGGAGTGAGAGAGGGAGAAGCAGGCTTCCCGCCGAGCAGGGAGCCCGATGCGGGACTCGATCTGGGTCTCCAGGATCATGACCTGAGCCGAAGGCAGTCGCTTAACCAACCGAGCCACCCAGGCGTCCCCTAAATAAAATCTTTTTAAAAATTAAAAAATAAATTGACAAAAGGCAGATTAACGGGAAAAAATGGCATATGTTTATTGATGTTAATACTTCTTATATGAATAGCAACTTCACAGAGGTGAGCAAAGGGTGATAAATTGTGGAGAGGTGACCCGACAAAGGAGAAGGGAAGTTGGACTTGGAGAGGGGTACATTGTGAGAAGGTAACTAGGAAATGTAGGAAGGAAACTAATGGTAGCTAAGGGTTGTAGAGGGGGCCCTTTTACTGATGGAAATTTCCTTTACAAAAGGGTCATCTGTACTCTGCTTTTAGGCAGATGGGGGAGGGCAGAGAGTCCCCTCTTTGTCTGTTGCTTCTCAATTTCCTTCAGCTCAAAATAATTCTTAGGCATATTTTTGTGGCATATTTTGGGGTAGCATATTCTGGTCCCCTCCAGAAACCTAAGAGTCTGGTATATTTTTAGAACCCTCCTATGTCTGAAATTGGATACCACTTTATAAAACTGATTGATGAAGTTGAATAATATATATTCCAATATACAAGTATTAATACTGATATACAAGTAATACCCATAACAATGAGATACTACAAGTAATTTGTCAGTAACTGACTATGATTTTTTTCCAATTTTAAAAATATTTAATATCAGGGCACCTGCAGGGCTCAGTCAGTTAAAGCCTCTGCCTTTGGCTCAGGTCATGATCCCAGGGTCCTGGGATGGAGCCCTGCATTAGGCTTCTCCCTGTCCCTCTGCCTGGAGCCCTGCATTAGGCTTCTCCCTGTCCCTCTGCCTGCTACTCCCCCAATGTGTGCTTTCTATCTGTCGAATTTTAAAAACTTAAAAAAATTAAATATCAAAACATCAAGTTGCATACCTTAAATACGTCCAATTTTTTTGGTCAATTATACTTCAATAAAACTAAAAAAACAAGAATATGTAAATGTTCTGGTTGTAATTCATGAGGCAAAACCTCATAGAGCCAAAGTGAAAGAAAGTCCTTCACAGGTATTAATGACTGACCCATTTATTAGTAATTTTTAGTAGTAGGGGTTGAGACAATACTAGTAGGACCTGAAATCATAGAGATTAAGTCTCATGGTTGGAGGTGAATTTGGGATTTAAGAATAACACCTTTCTATAATTTTAATTTATAGATGTAGATCTCTATTCATGGTTCTCAACCCAGGATAGTTCCCCTGCCCCTACCGTGGGAACATTTGGCGAGGTCAAAAAATTTGGAGTTGCCACTACCTTGGGGGAAGGCTACTACTAATATCTCATGTGTACAGGCCAGTGATGATGCAAAACATCTTAAAATTCATAGGACAGCTTTCTACAAGAAAAAATTATTCATCCCCAAATGCTAACAATGCCATGTTTAAGAAATTTTCTATATATGACGCCATAGAGAGTTCTACAGTTTGGAGTGTCTGCTCATGTTTAATTCTGGTAGCTGTTGAAAACAAAATAGAGGTTATTAAAATTCATGTCTTAGCTATGCATTTATCATTATAAACTGCTTGCTGATTTTTGGATTTTTCTTGACCTTTTACTCTTATCTGGACAATTGAATTTTCATGGTAGATTCTTGAGTTTGGTCTGAGGCAAATTATGGAAAACAAAAAGAGAAAGCAGTCAAAGTGCTTTCCTACTGACTGGTATTAAGTGTCTAGGCAGGTTTAAAGATGGAATAATTGTTTAATAGACTATAATTCTTTATAATAGTATGTTTCAAGGTAGAGTTATGGGCCTTAAACTGAAGTGGACTCCACCAATCATTTAGTCCAAAGTGTCCCTTGAAAAAAAAATAAGAAGCTGCCTTTCTAAGCCCACAGGTGTTTGGTTGAAGAACCAATCAATATAAGGCATGATTGCAACCCAGACACAAATCACTTCACATCTGTAAGTCCTTTTCCTTAGCTCATTTATGAAAGTGGACTGTCACTAGCTTCTGCTTCAAGCTTGCTCAGCATAGACGAAGAAAATTCAGGGAGGGGGCGCCTGGGTGGCTCAGTTGGTTAGGCGACTGCCTTCGGCTCAGGTCATGATCCCGGAGACCCGGGATCGAGCCCCACATCGGGCTCCCTGCTCGGCGGGAAGCCTGCTTCTCCCTTTCTCACTCCCCCTGCTTGTGTTCCCTCTTTGGCTGTGTTTCTCTCTGTCAAATAAATAAATAAAATCTTTAAAAAAAAA